>LGTU01000052.1:0-78289 GCA_001314425.1 Phytophthora pluvialis | reverse complement strand
CAACCTCGCGCTTATTACACGCTGAACAGCAACTTGCAGCTCGATGTCGGAGTAATTGCATCGTATTGCGGTCATTAGAGGTGTTTCGTGCACTGCCCAAAGCATGGTCATGTATATAATTTTGAAAAGTTCGCATTGGTATCGTGCTGGTGGCACACATGAATTTCTGTTCAAGGTGCAGCCGAGCCGCAAGATGCTTCAGCATGTTCTGACAAGATACGATAAATGCCACCGGAGATGCGCAGTCACTCAAGAGGATTTAGTTACTTCTGCGTTTGGGTTGGGGCTATCCTCGTAATA
Organism: Phytophthora pluvialis; assembly: GCA_001314425.1. Lineage (NCBI taxonomy): Eukaryota > Oomycota > Peronosporomycetes > Peronosporales > Peronosporaceae > Phytophthora > Phytophthora pluvialis. Next base: position 77,989 of record LGTU01000052.1, on the reverse strand, counting down.
TACATTTTTGAATCTGCACGAAAGTATTTTCGTGCACTTTCATGCGCTGCACGAAACAGCCCTAGCGGCTTCTTCGCTTGGTTCGAGTTGGGAAATGGCTGTACATGTAAAAGCCCAATGTTTGGCGCCAAACTCCACATCCATTGAAATCGACTTGCGCAGTTTTCGTATTTAGTGATTTTGAGCCAACGGAAGACTTTCAAGCTCCAAGGACGTTTTCCACTGGGTGAAATTTGAAGTGCTACTAAGTTGGTTCGTGCTACTAAACTGGGCATTTACCTTAGAAGTAGTAATTTTATACAAGTGTACCAAGTTGGTACTAGCTAAACTTGAGCAGCGCGATAGTAGTGCCCTACTGTAGATACTGAGTTTGTGCGATGAAGCAACGGTGATGAATTAGCTTTTGTGTTTTGTATTTTTACGAACTGATGTTGAAGTGAAACATGCTGGATGCCTCCACGTCCCGCGAAACGAAGCAAGCGGGTGCACGCAGTCAACGACTGCAGGCTTACTCGCTCTTAACCATGTGCTCGATCAGGTCCAGCACACGCGAGCTGTAGCCCCACTCGTTGTCGTACCACGACACGAGCTTCACGAAGTCGTCCGTCAGAGCGATACCTGCCCCGGCGTCGAAGATCGACGAGTGCGAGTCGCCAATGAAGTCGCTCGACACAACAGCCTCCTCCGTGTAGCCGAGGATGCCCTTCATCTCGTTCTCGCTGGCCGACTTAATGGCAGCCTTGATCTCGTCGTACGACGCAGGGTTCACCAGACGAGCAGTCAGGTCCACCACAGACACATCAGCCGTAGGCACACGGAACGACATGCCCGTCAGCTTGCCGTTCAGGCTAGGGATCACCTTGCCCACAGCCTTGGCGGCGCCAGTAGAGCTGGGGATGATGTTGAAGCAAGCGCCACGGCCACCACGCCAGTCCTTCTTCGACGGACCGTCCACCGTCTTCTGTGTGGCGGTCACGGCGTGCACCGTCGTCATCAGACCCTCCTTGATGCCGAACTTGTCGTTCACCACCTTGGCCAGAGGAGCCAGACAGTTCGTCGTGCACGACGCGTTCGACACCACGTGCATGTTCTTCTCGTACAGCTCGTGGTTCACGCCCATCACAAACATGGGGGCGTCGTTCGACGGGGCCGAGATCACGACCTTCTCCACGCCGTTCTTCATGTGAGCGGAGGCGGTCTCAATGGCCGTGAAGGCGCCCGTGGACTCGACCACGTACTGCACCTGCTGCTCGCCCCACTTGATGTTCGCGGGCTTCATCTCGTTGAACACGCGGATCGGCTTGCCGTCCACGTAGATGTTCTGCTCGTCGTGCGAGATCTCCCCGTCGAAGCGGCCGTGGACCGTGTCGTACTTGAGCATGTACTCCATGTACTTGGTGGCGATGAACGGGTCGTTCACAGCCACAACATTGATCTTGGGGTTCTTGGCGGCAGCGCGCAGCACGAGGCGGCCGATGCGGCCGAAGCCGTTGATAGCGACGTTAACCATGATAGATAGAGCTCGGGGCTTGGTTGGGGCTTGGAAGGCGAATCCAGGAATGACACACTGGAGACCAGTGGTAGGCTGCGGATCCTGTCGTTACGAGCGACTTCAAGGCGAGGTTTTTTGTTGATTGCTCGTTAGGGGGGCTGCTTGGACTGGACTAGAGTTGAGTATGTGATACAAACTTCGAGACATGAACCCAAGCACCAATCACCCCTGCTATGCAATCGCGAAGCACGGCTTTACTGCGAAATGGTCGCGGGTGATTTGAAATCGGGGTCGAGCCATAAAAACCCGCTCGGCGAAAGACCCGCTCGGCCATGAAAGGATTTGCAGCGGCATGCTTGTTTATGGGGAGATACCGACACTACTTTTTGACACAGGGCGAACTGGAAGTTGTCGCGCTGCAATTGATATCAAACAAGTCCCAATGGCAATGGCAAATGACAAGGGCTGCGGCGTTCTGGTGCCTTGGTGGCGGGAAGTCCATCCGGCGTCGAGGTCTGCCCGATCAGGAGTAAAACGCGCGAGGGACGTGGCAGTCGTGCCGCGGGTAGATGCTGTGCTTGTGCCTGATTCCGTAATTGATACCGTTTGCGCATAAGCCCAACACGCTCAAGTACTGACAGCCGCTTGCTCGGTTTCGCAAGATGACTTCCACTTCCGGCTGACGTTTTCAAACACGAACCTGGTTCCTGCATTTCCTGAGCTTGTCATGACTGTCGAATAGGCACAAACTTTAACAAAACACGAAGTCGTCATGAGATTCATACTTCTATTGATACAGACAACAACAGCAAACTTGTCGACGTTGCTCTGCTAAGAAGGGGGCCGTATGCACTCCGCACGATAAAAACAATCTCTAAAAAGCTCCATCGCTCTCGTGTACCGTGGGGTGTGCAATCACCGAACGCGCCAGCACGTACTTCAAGCCGAACGTAGCAGCACCAAGGGAGCAAACTTACTCGCTCTTAACCATGTGCTCGATCAGGTCCAGCACACGCGAGCTGTAGCCCCACTCGTTGTCGTACCACGACACGAGCTTCACGAAGTCGTCCGTCAGGGCAATGCCAGCGCTGGCGTCGAAGATCGACGAGTGCGAGTCGCCAATGAAGTCGCTCGACACAACAGCCTCCTCCGTGTAGCCGAGGATGCCCTTCATCTCGTTCTCGCTGGCCGACTTAATGGCAGCCTTGATCTCGTCGTACGACGCAGGGTTCACCAGACGAGCAGTCAGGTCCACCACAGACACATCAGCCGTAGGCACACGGAACGACATGCCCGTCAGCTTGCCGTTCAGGCTAGGGATCACCTTGCCCACAGCCTTGGCGGCGCCAGTAGAGCTGGGGATGATGTTGAAGCAAGCGCCACGGCCACCACGCCAGTCCTTCTTCGACGGACCGTCCACCGTCTTCTGTGTGGCGGTCACGGCGTGCACCGTCGTCATCAGACCCTCCTTGATGCCGAACTTGTCGTTCACCACCTTGGCCAGAGGAGCCAGACAGTTCGTCGTGCACGACGCGTTCGACACCACGTGCATGTTCTTCTCGTACAGCTCGTGGTTCACGCCCATCACAAACATGGGGGCGTCGTTCGACGGGGCCGAGATCACGACCTTCTCCACGCCGTTCTTCATGTGAGCGGAGGCGGTCTCAATGGCCGTGAAGGCGCCCGTGGACTCGACCACGTACTGCACCTGCTGCTCGCCCCACTTGATGTTCGCGGGGTTCATCTCGTTATGCACGCGGATCGGCTTGCCGTTCACGTAGATGTTCTGCTCGTCGTGCGAGAGCGAGCCCGCGAACTTGCCGTGGACCGTGTCGTACTCGAGCATGTACTCCATGTAGGTGGTCGAGATGAACGGGTCGTTGATGGCCACGACGTTAATGAGAGGGTTGGTGGCAGCAGCGCGCAGCACCAGACGGCCGATGCGGCCGAAGCCGTTGATAGCAACGTTCACAGCGCCGCCGACGTTGGTCGTCGGGTTCTGGGCGTTGATGATCTGGAGGAAGTCGGGCTTGAGCGAAGCACCGCCGACCAGGAAGCCGTCAATGTCCTCCTTCTGCGAGAGCTCCGGGGCGTTCTTGGCGCCGACCGAGCCGCCGTAGATAACGCGGGTCTTCTCAGCGTCCTCGGGGGAGACCTTCGCCTTGAGCCAGGCACGGATGCTGGCGTGCACCTCCTGGGCCTGCTCGGGCGAGGCCGTGAGGCCCGTGCCGATGGCCCAGATGGGCTCGTAGGCAATGACGACGTCGGTCCAGTCCTTGATCTCGGCGGCGTAGGCGTCGAGCTGCTCGGTGATGTAGGCCACGGTCTGGTTGGCCTCGCGGTGCTCCTTGGTCTCTCCGATGCAGGCGATGACGCCGAGGCCCTTCTCGAGGGCGTAGGCGGCCTTCTTGGCCACCACCTCGTTGGTCTCGCCCTTCTCGCGGCGCTCGCTGTGGCCCACCAGCGTGAACTCGGCGCCGAGGTCCTTGAGCATCTCGGCCGAGGTCTCGCCCGTGAAGGCGCCGTTGCCCTGCTTCCAGACGTCCTGGCCGCTCACGCGCACGTCGGCGCGCAGCGAGGCCTTGACGGTGGCGGCGTGCACCTGCGACGGGGCCACCACGACCTCCACGTTGGCCGGGATCTTGGCCGTGTTGAGCATGCCCACGAGCTCCTGCGCCTGGCCCAGCGAGCCGTTGCACTTCCAGTTGCCGCCCACGAAGAACTTGCGCGAGCTCGAGCTCATCTGACGCGCCTGCGTCTTGAACACCTGGCGGAAGGCCATGGTTGGAATAGAGGGGAGTGGGGACTTGCTGCTTGAACGGAGAATCCGAGAATGAGCGCCGCTGATCGCTGCCCAACCACCAAAGCGGTCGACGCAGGCAGTGAGTGGCTCGCGAGCGAGTAAAACCTCGAGTTGCGCCTTGAGGGTCGATCCAAGCAGCAAACATGGACCGTTTATGCCCATTTACACAACGCAGTCTGGCATAACCGGCGAAATGATGCTGCGCTTTGTATGCAGGCTGCTTGGTGTTGGGCTGCGTTGTTTGCTTGGGAAAGGATTTGCCGCCGTGACGAGAAAACGCGAGGCAAAGTGTCGATCTCGCAGGATTCGGTCCATACAAACGGCCAGTGTAAATGCCGGTGCTCCTGGCGGCAAAACTTGCACGCAGGATGGGGATGTCCCCGCAGATTCTGGTGACCTGCGTGTGTTGCTGCTTGGAGAGCGCCGTCGCAGCAGCTCGAAAGGTGGCCTGGATGATCAGCAACATCAACAACACCGCAAGGTCTCAGAAACACGATGTAGAGCGCGCGCTCCACCGTTGGTTTGCTTGCACGACACTTTCCGGCCTACGTCAGACCGTGTCCCTGCTGCTGCAGACATCGGAGCACGATTGATGGGGTGAACGCAGCAAACCAGTAAGGCGTCCCCAGGTTCGAAGGTCCTAGTCCTGGAAGCGGCAGGGTCTTCAGTTTTCGTTGCGCGAATCGGAGGCAATGGACAGATTTCATCGAAATGTCGCTACAGGTGGCCCGCGATTCCTAATACCTACATGATCAAGTGCTCGAGGTGCTACTGATCGCTAGACTCGATCTTAGTGCATGGTGCCGCGCTCGGATGATTTTGTGTATGCTCGACTGAAAGTTCCCAGTTCAGTGCACACCTTCACCCCAGCTGGTCAATCCGCCCATTAATTTGATGTAACCTCGTCTTCAAAATCTAACCACGCTTGTATATCGCTTCAAAGAGTTCGTAAATCTGAAGCCAGGGAGGACTGTCATCTAAAGTATGAATTGTTATCAGGTACACAGCGCACTAGTTTTCAGTAGAAGCTGCCAGCGACCTTGTTGCACTCGGGATCCACAGACTTCGTCTCGTGGAAGCGACGGAAGTCGATCACAGCACCACCCGTCTCCGGATCCAAGTCCACGCAGTTGACGTGGCGGTGGTTGAACATGATGTCCTCCGCTTTGTACGAATGCCGCACCTGAATTGTCGCCGACGTGACGGCGTCGATGCCTTCCACGAGCACCACAACCTCCAACTACACAGCAAGAACAAGAAACGACTCATTAGATGCCAATGCATAAGGAAGAAGATACCAGCAGATTTGGGTCGAACCTGCGATTCGGCCCAATATTTCTTGATCTCCTCGACGTTCGGTGGCTGCGTCGCAGCGTGCACGTCACCCACAGCAGCGTTCCTGGTGGCTTGGTTAACCATCACCGAGCCATCGCGGTCTCCACTCTGGGCGTCAGCCTCACGGCACAAAGGCTCGGGGAATAGGTATCCTCTCGCCGGGTTGTGGTGCAGACCACAGGTCTCGGCGCTCTTGGGCCGCAGGAGCGGGCTCCACGAGTCCATGCGGTGGACAACGACCGAAGGCAGAGCTAGAAGCAGCATGCCACCAAGATCGTCATCCGGGTGCTGGATACGCATCGGGTACGACTGGAAGTAGTAGTGTTCGCCGAACTCCACGTCATGCCGGATCGCGTACATGCGCACGTGGGCCTCGACGAGCTGGTGCTTGCGCATCTCACACACTTGGAACATGAAGTACAGGTTGCCACGGATACGGCGGACGCAGGCGTGTGTGCTCATCACAATAGTGTTGGCACGGGCCTGCGCACGCGAGAACCGTTGGAAGATGATACCAATGGCCAGCGCATCGAGCAAGATGCCCATGAACGACTCGAGCGTGATGATTGTCTGCACCCAGACGCAGTCTCCGAAGAACACGTCGCCGCCGTTGGTACCGAAACCGATGGTGAAGAGCACCGACACGGAGAAGGAGAAGCCGTCGAAGAACGAGTAGATGGCCAGTTTGCACTGGTCGGGCGGCGTCATGTACAGCGCGCCGAACACGGTGATCACCAGGATATACTGCAGCACAACGACAACAAATAACCCAGTTAGTCTCTGGATAACAAGCTAACCCACACAAAAACTCATAACCCGCCGCTGCGACGTACCGCGAAGCAGAGCGAGCCCAGCACTTTGCTCAGCCGCATGTTGACGACCGTGTGGAACGGGTCCTGCATGTAGAGCTTCCAGTAATGCGGCACCTTCTGGCGTCGAATACTGCGACAACAACACCAAAAGAACGGTCAGTTGGTAGCCTCCTGTTCCATGCAATTGCAGGCATGTTGTACGCACTTCCACTGGCCCTTGGAGCGCTTGAACAGCGCATCCTTGCGGTCCATGATGCGGCCCGTGGTCGTGGGCATGTCGACTCGCTTGACGGGGCTCTCGGAGCTGCTCGCGGTCGTCCCGTGCGCGCCGTTGAGCGGCGCGCCGTCCTCGTACTCCGCGTAGCTCGGTCCGCGCTCCATTTTCATCCCCGAAGCCTCCAGTGGCGCTGCGACGGACTCGGGTCAGCGGTTTCTCGCCGATGATACGAAGGCCGAATGGACGGCGAGACAAGTTTTGGTGAACGCCTCCGTCCCGTATTGAACTGTGCACTGGGGCGCTTGTTTTATGGCCGTGAGACCAAGTGGACGATCTCGGGAAAATATTGGCGAGAGATTCGGCTTCCTGCCGCTGGACCCCAGCCTTCAGTGCAAGGAGTCCACACTGTGGTAATGGACGACGGGTAGCCATCTGATGGTATGGGCGTGCGGCCGTGAGGCTTTCGGGCGAGCTAGTATACTTGTACTGCGGCAGTCGCTGAGACCTTGCCCCATTCATTTCGGGACAGAAAATCTATCCCACAAATGCACAACAGCTGATTACCGACGCCACGACTCGCTCTCTTGCTGTGGCACAAGCTCAGCTGCTGGCAAATTGAGAATCGATATGCCAACGCCACTTCAACGTCTGATAACCATCGGAATTCGAGTGCAGCCCGACAACGTGGTCCAGTTCTTGCTAGTTCCGCACCGAAAGTCAAAGCTTGGTAAAATCCGTTAACCACCGTGCTTGGCGCTGTCGGGATGCCAGCAGTGGCCGAGCCATCATAACACAAATAATGACAAACTCGGTGATAACGCTTTCAGAAGCATTTGACCCCAATCCGTGCGTCACTTGGAGCCTACAAATGGAAACATTGCCCGTTGCTCGCCACGAGTCCGAGACCGGGAACGAGCAGCTAAATCGGATGCTGTTTGCGCAGCGACGCTTTGCTCTGGACATCGTATGCACGCTGTCTTCTCATAACGCTGACAACGGGCTACCGTGCGGATTGGTGAGTGGCCTTGCGTCTTCACTTCCGCAGGACTCGGCGGAATTTTCTGACGCTCGTAGGAACTCGATATGCGCAACCTGCTGCACACGTCCACGTATCTGCCGGAGAATCCGCTGTTGCGGTCCCGCGAGGGCCAAGCAATTTGCACGAAAGCCAAGCTGGACTAGGCTCTGCGCGTTGTGCTGCAGGAGACCGAAAATATGGCAGTTCTCCCGTTGAATTTTAGGGTGCAGCTGATACGTGCTCGGTCGAACGAGTTCGGGATGACGACGACGTCCGTGTATACAGTAGATTCGCCTGATATCAATGCCATCTTCAGCGTGGCGCGCGACCAGATTTGGGGCTGCAGATACTTGTGGCCTCAGTTCACGCTCTCAAGGGCGGACTTGAAGCTGGTGGACTCCCCAGCCAAGTATATTCAGTATTTTGTTTCTCAGTACACAAGCGACAGACATTCTGCTGGAGAATCGGTCGATTTCGTATGTCCACACTGACAGCAGATACATGGCGCTAGGCTGGGACATCGTGGACACGAACGACTTACTTCCGCTCAACCTGCATAAGTGTGACGTGGTCGGCATGTAAGTGACCTCAGAGCGTATGTTTTGTTTCTACCAAGTCTTTGAACTAACTCGTTTCAATGTTGGACTGTTCTTTTTGCTTTTGTGTCGATCGGGGTCGGCGTCGAAGTGCACGCCTCGTCGCCATACCCCGCGACGTACGAGAGAGACGCAGCCCCCGCTGCACCTGCAGTCGCAAAGAGGACAACAATGACCACGAATTCATAACCACGGAGCTGCATCGTGTCGGACGGGCGTGTAAAATGACGACGCTTCGAGGGTCACATGAACTTCGTCTACATGTACCAGCTCAACATGCTCGCATCACAATGACGGCCATGCAAAGCTCCACATGCGACCATGCGACTTGGCGTTCACGCATTGGGATCGAGCGTCGATGTCTTGGTAATCACCAGCTCTCCCTCAACGCTCTGGTTCAGCTCAGGACGCCATAAACTGTTCAAGTCCAGCGTTGCACAGTGCAACTGCCCGTGGTCCATGCTGCAGCATGCAGCGCAGTTCTTCCGGTGGCTGCAGGACCAAGAGCGCGCCGTCGTTCCGTCCGAGCTGGGCGTGTTCGAGTTCCTCGTGCTGTGCTTCGAGCAGGTGCCGGTCGCTGGCGCCGTGATCAACTGCTTCCAGGCCCAAGACTTTGACGGTGGAGACGCGCCGCTGTCGCTGCCGGTCGTGATGGACCATGTGCCGCAAGTGCTCATGGTCATCACAGTGCTGAGCCTCTTCGTCGTGTGGGGCTCGAGGCTCATTCAGTGGGGGCTACGCAGCGCGCTGCTCGACTGCGTGTGTTCGATGAAGTTCACTACCAGACGACGGTACCTGCCGCCGGTCATTGCACTGCTCAAGGTCTTCTTCCTGCTCTACGTAACGCTGCGTCTCAACAGCTCGCAAGGTTTGGAGTGGAAGCAGCAGACGAGTGCCCTCTGCAGCGCGCTCATTCTCGTCATGTGCGAACTGGTTGACGCCGTCGCCATCGCGCACACGTGGCTGGTGAGTCGAGCGCGCGACGAGATCATCTACGACTGGAGTGCGGAGGAAGCGCACGGGAAGGTGACGGCCATGCAGTTGATCCTCACGTTCTTCGACCGCTGGAAAGACTGCGGCATGGTATCGTCCTTCCTGAACCAGAGCGAGATGGTCCTGCTGCTTTCCGAGGTGCCGTCCATGGCGTGGGCGAGCTGGACGTGCTGCCACCGAGGCTCGAGTCCAGAGCGCCTGTCCTACCAGCTTCATCGATACGTGACGATGATGACGATTGTCATGGGCATGAACGTCGTCGCAGTATCTCCGAGCTTGAACAACGACATCATGGGCGCCATTGTCTTCCTGGTGGCTGATGTCGTACTCACTGGGCTGCGGCTCTACGAAGGCCGCCATCGGCATCGGGAACGGAGGCGAGTAGCAAGAGCCCGGCGACTCACCTTGACGCCCACCAACACTGTCAGCAACTCTCCGACCAGCGAGTTTTTCCCAAGACCCAGCGACGTTAGCGCGTGCAATGGGCTTCGGTTTGGAGACCGCGAGACTGCAACGCCAGGTTTGTGTCGGGAAGTGCCCACGGACCACCACCACACGCCGCCCGAACGATCCGAGAGCGTACTCAAGCAGTGTCTGGAGCTCAAACGCCTTGGCGTCTGGAAGGAAACCGTGCTGCATGGCGTTCCCCGAAGGAATGGTCGTTTGCCTTCCTTGACTGCGCGTACTCGGTGCTGGTCGTACTCAACTTCTACGAGACCACCGACGCCGCAGAGGTTCAGGTTTTGGCGCAACTACGAAGCGAGATCAATGAAGACAAACTCATGGAGGAAGTGGACGGCAGCGTGCTGTATCTTGCTGTTGGGTTCTCGACAGTGCTGGGTATCTCGCTGCTTGCGCGATGGTACGTGTTGTACTCGTCGAAGCGCGTGGGCGATACGGCACGGGTAACATCTCGCAACGATGTCAATTTCTTCGCCGTGGGCGCCGTGGTCGTAAAGCTGGCGCTGCTACCCGTTTCCATCTACATCTTCGCCGTAGTCTTCGTCCAGGACAAGTTGTTCACGCCTAAACGAGGTGCCAATGCGCTCGTGGCGGATCTCATCTGCGCCATCGCCGCCGCACGAGCGGTGGACAGTCTGGGACGAGCTTTCCAGGGACTTGGCCGGTCTGCCGTTGGGCTGCCTGGAGCTGACGCCGTGAGAGGATCCAGGTACAAGAAGGCAAGCATCGCGCTGCAGGTGTTTTGGGACCGATTCAACGACTTCCTCGTCCCGCTGGGCATCGTCCACCTCGTCATTTCGACGACCGACGTGGGCAAGAACTTCATCGTCGTCCACTTCCTCCTCGTGGTCTGCGTCCTGCACGCCATGATCGCCTACGTGGACGCCGTGGACATCACGAGCGCCACGTACCTGGCCGAGAGACTCGGCTACCTCGTAGCAGTCTCGTTCCTCGTGCGGAACTCGTCCAAGTACGTCGAGCGACAAGGCGCGGATCTGTTCGCGCCCGTGCTGCTGGTCACCATGGAATTTGCGCTCTTGATCGTGGCACTCAGTTCGCTCTGGAAGGCGTGCCGGGCCAGTCGAGAGATGCAGAAAGTGGACACAACGATCCCGGCAAGTCGAACCATGACCCGCAGTATGCCCATGCTCGGCTCTATGAGCGGTGACTACTCGACCCTGAGCCCTGGCATTGACGCTGTCCACACCGACCCGAAAGCGGAGCGAAGCCAAGCCTATTCCTCCTACCAGCAAATGAACACCACGTAATTAATTGTACACGACGCCCGATATTTTGGATCACTTCGACTGCAGCTCGAGCTCCGAGACTTTCCACCCAGTGCATCGGTCTTGTGTACAGAGGGAATCAACATCAACTGTTAAGCGCTCAAATTCCTCCTCCTTGGCCAGAGATGTCGATGCCAGCAGCCTCACCCTCCCGCGCATGATCGACGGCGGTCGTCGATTTGCGCTCGATCGCTGGGAGGTGGAGTCGAATTACATTCGTGAAGGCCTCAACTCGTTCGTTGACTTACTCTTCTCTGCATTTTTGTAGAGAATCCGCAGCGAGCATTTCCCAAGACACAAAGCCACTTCGATGGGGAGTCTACGCGTTCAACAACTCACAAAGTATTAGCAGAAAACTCCCCAACTCGCTTGAACTTGCGAACTTCCAGCTTCCATCCAGCAACAGGTTACTCAAAGTTCAGGGAATTGCAACAGACTGGTTCCAGCAAAATGCGCGACTGCGCTACCGCTCTTCACTGCATTCGACGAGGGCGTGAAGAGGGACTGCGAGGAATTTCTCGAGTAGGCAACGAGGTACAGATGAGCTTCAACGACGCAGGGTTTCGACCGGAGCGAGGGAACGTCGAGAACCCTGACCTCCTTCACCGAGAGTGACAATGGAATCCAGGGAGCCTCCGAGTAGCTTCTCCCCATAGTTTCCTGAACGAAGACGTCACAATACAGAATCGGGTTTTCAAATTGAGGCGAATCTCCAGCATCGAGCAGTCTTCCTGCCAAGTGTCGGTCGGCGATCAAGTCCTATCAGCGGACGATCGAACTTGGCCTCGAAAGGTAGCGCACGTGCACGAACCATCAAGGATGTATTGCCAGCGTCAAGGAGGACCAAAAGATGATCTGCAGGTGGTGCCGTCCAGAAGGCCGTCCGTCACATGGGGTCATCGCTGTCGCAGCCAGTGGTCGTGACGGTCGGCGAGAGCTGACACTGCGCCAGCTTTGACCGCGCACCTTGACGCATCGGCATCGCTCAGCCAGTTATGTGAATCGCGACCCGTACCTGCAGTATCGGCTGAACGGCGGGCCCCCTCATCGGCCACTGCGAACGCACCTGGATCCGTATTGGTGTCACCACCCGATCTCCCCACTTCAACGCCGGTTCGATCCAAGCAGAAATATGCCAAAGTTCGCTTGCCAGCTCCCGCCTCCGTTTGCCAGTGGCAAGTTGCCGCTTGTCACACTGGCAATTCTCTCGAATGAGCAACGCCATCACGCCGCGGGTCCGGAAACAGGCCAGCATCATGAGCTGATTTGCTGAGAAAAAGTGCGTCCTCCCCGGGGCATTGCAGCAAAAACTTGCTGGCACTTTATCTTTTCGCCGCAGAGACGCAGTGGCTGGGGCTTCGGAGACCATGAAGGCCATCTCGGCGCACGTCACGGGCTTCTACCGCTCGTCCTTCCACGCGTACACGACCGAGGTGAGTGTGGACGGCCACCGCTGGCGCCTCGGACTGCGCTACAGCAAGTTCCACGAGTTCTACGACCAGCTCGTGGCCGCGGAGAAGGATTTCCACGCCGAGTTCCCGCCCAAGGGCTCGCTCTTCTTCACGCCCAAGCCGGAGGAGCGCCAGGAGCAGCTCGAGACCTTCCTGCAGCAGGTGCTCGCCTTCTACGCTGCCAAGTGTCGCTCCGCTGAGATCGAGGACCTGCTGTGCGACCTGCTCAAGGTGCCGCGTCACCTCAAGTCCCCCGAGCACGAGGACGACGATGTCTCCACCAGCACCGAGAGCATGCTGGACGAGCCGATGCACGAGCCGCCGAGCAGTTCTGACAGCGTCGCCTCTGTCGGCGAGAAGGTGGCGCCGAAGGAGGAGGAGAAGGTTATTGCTGCTCCTGAGCCGGTGCAGCCAGCCAGCCCAGTAGCTGAGGAGCCCCGCCCAGTAGAGAAGGCGGGGGCCGAAGTAGAGACGCCTGTGGAAGAAGCAGAGACCAGGAAGGAGGCGGTCGAGGAAGAAGTTGCTGCCGTTGAGGAGGAAGCAGCCAAAGAAGAGGAGGCAGCGCCCGGTGCAGCACAAGTTCCAGCGGAGGAACCTGCTACGGAGACCAAGTTCGAGCAAGCAGCCGAGGGGGAGGCTGTTGCAGCTGAGCTCGCAGCAGAGGCTGATGACGATGAAACCCGTCCAGAGGCGTCGGAGGCGGCGTCGCCTGAGGAGCTGCCAGTTATCGAGCCCATTTCACAGGAAGACGCATCCGCACCAGCAGAGCCGCAGGCTGTCGAGGAACCGGCAGCCAGCGAGAGCAAATCGCCAAAGGAAGAGGTGGAGCAGGAGCTCGCCACCAGCGGGTTCGTGGCGTCCTGGATCGCCGCGTATTTGCCCAAGTCGCTGCTCGGGTTCATCCGGCGCCGCTGCATGAAGAAGACGAACCTGGTGGTGCTGTGCGTCGCGCTGCTGCTGCCCATGGTGCTCGCGCGCAGATAGAGTTGACAGTAAAAGTTGTTGTTCAGTTGTTAGCTTCAGTTTGGCCAGTCTCACTGAGACTCTCAGCTCCAAGATGAGCAGTGACGCAAGTAACTGCGCGCGTTGCTGGAGCTTGCGACGGATCTTGGCGAAATGATACGACGCGAGGCGGTTTTTTGCATTGCCAGCATTGACTTTTCACAGGATGCCAGCTTGTTGCTACACGCCTGAACACACGCTGCACGTGGACGAATCCGCTTGCTGGTGAAATATGCCACCGCCGCACGCACCCGCAGATGCTGCAACTTGGCGTATTAGCTCTGAGGCATCCATTCACAGCGCGTGGGCGCTCAGCACGGTGGGTGGCAAAGTATCAAAGTATCACGAAAAATAGGCACCACTTTTTCGGAAAACCCCCAAGATTTCGCTGGTTACATTGGCTAAGACGCGTTAACTTCAAGATCCTCATGCATCGGTTCAGCACCGGCGAAAAAAGCGTGGACAACCGCGCTGGAAGGCGCGGTTGTCCACGCGACACCTAGAGCGAAGCGCGCCGCTCACTTTGTGATCTTCCGAGCCGAGCGCGTCTGATCCTCGCAAGTCGGCGCGACGCCACAAGCCAAGCCGCCAGCCATGAGGGAGATCGACGCGCGCGTGACCGGGTTCGACTACTCGAGCTTCCACGCCTACACGACCGAGGTGGAGGTGGACGGCCGCGCGTGGACGCTGGCCATCCGCTACAACGCCTTCTACCGGTTCTACACGCGCCTCACGGCACTCGAGAAGCACTTCGCGGTGGACTTCCCCCCCAAGGGCGGACTGTTCTTCTCGCCGCCGCCCGAGGAGCGGCAGGAGCAACTGGACGACTTCCTCCTGAGCACGCTCGCCTACTTCGACATGCGCGGCCGCCCCAGGCGCATGGAGGCGCTGCTGGGCGAGCTGCTGCAGATCCCCGAGCACCTGGACAGCAAGGACGACGACGGGGAGCGCACGGCCAGCGAGGGCAGCTCCGTGGCCGAGGAGCTGCTGCTGCTGGACACGCCCCTGCCCGGACACGAGGACGGCCACGACGACTTCCTGGAGAGCGACCAGGAGGTCGATGACCAGGATGTCCAGAACGACAACGCCACACCACCGCAACTTGTTGAGGGAAACCAAGTTGAAGCTGTTGTTGAAGTGGCCCAGGAGCCCTCAGAAGCGCTCAAGGCTCAGGACGTCCAAGAGGAGGACAACCAAGCAGCCCCCGAGGAGGAAGTAGTCGAGCTCGAAACGAAGCCCCGAGCCGTTGAGAGCGAGCTTGAGGAGAAACCATCGGTCGTTGAAGTGGACATCCCTTCGCCTACGTCCGAGATCAAGGCTAGTCCTATCAAGCGACAGCAGTCGGAGGAGTTGACCGGCGGCGGCGTGGCCAAGGACTACATCGCGATGCTGCGTCGCAAGACGCTCGTCGACGGAGCCATCCAGGCCGCTGTGGTGTCAACGATGAAAGGAGCCGTCGAGAAGTCGAAGGCTGCCGAGGAACGAAAGCTTGTCAAGGAAGAGGAGGAGATGAAGCCTAGCGAATCCGTCGAGGAGGTTAACACGACGGAACCGGGCATGGAGAAGACCGCGGTGGCCCACGAGCAGGATGCCCCTGCCCCAGAGGTGGAAGAGCAGCCAGCAGTCCCCATCGTGGAGGAGAAGCCTGCAGCATCCGAGGAGCTGGCGGTGCTGACCGAGGCTATCCCCGTGGAGACGGCAACGGAGACTGGACCCGGCGAAGCTCCGGTGTCCGTGTTGGAGTTGTCCGAGAACGCATCGCCAGCCCCGGGGGAAGAGGTAGTCGATGCACTCGAGTCGGAGGTGGTGGCCGGAGCCATCGAGGCAGATCTTGAAGTTACGGAGACCGAGCAGGACACCGGCGACATCGAAGAAACGGAATATGTCCAGGACGACGAGTCCTCTGTGGAGGAGGAGAGTGTCGATGAAGCCGAGTCTGAAAACCCCGTGGTGAGCTGGTTTCGCCGCATGGGCACGTTCGGTCCGTCAGCAGCCGAGAAGGAGGAGCAGGAGACCGCCGCCAAGAAGGAGACGGAGGAGCAGGAGGCCGCTGCCGCCGCCGCCAAGCTGGAGCAAGAGGAAAAGGAGGCTGCTGCCCGAGCCGCCAAGACACAAGAGGCGGCAGCTGCAGTCCAGGCGGAGGCCAACAATAAGGAAGCTGCCGAGGCCGAGCTCCTGCGGGCTGAACAGGAACTGAACCTGCGTCTGAAGGCGTACCGGCACCCGGTGTTCTTCCAGGGGTTCAACTGCGACGTGGGCACGTCGCGCTACTCCTTGCCGCAGTGCCTGAGCGACGGCGTCATCGTGTGAGCCAGCACCATCGTCGGAGAGTAAACTAGTATAATGTTAAGTAGTGAATCCATCGTGGATAACTGCAGCTTCGAGTGAGTGATTCCCCGTCCAGCTTGGCGAGATATCGACAGCGGTTGCTGCCCTGAATTGGCACCACGCTGGACTTGAGCCTCGCGGAAGGGAAGTAGCAACGCCATCTCAAACACAAGCAGCTCCATCGACGGGTATCCTCACTGCAGCAGAGCTGCTAGCACCGCGGGCTGTCGTGCCAGCTTGTCGCGCCGAAAGCACTGGTCACCGCGGCTCCGGCGCTCGGGTCTGCTCGACAAGAGGCAGTGTCTCAAGGAGGCTTAGCCCCTTTTTGGTCGCTGCCCGCCGGGGAACCAGCCCCGAAGCTTCCAGGCGGCGGCGGCGGCAATTGCCGAGATGTCGGGCGTTGTGCGCTTTTTGCCGGCAGCTTTTGCTTGAAGTCATCACAAAGTAAAGTCCACCGCAGTAACGAATCGGCCGGAATTCAAGAACGGTGGCTTTGACGCGAGGAGCAAACTCCAAAGTGAAGTTTGCCACTTATCCGGATATGCCGCTTTGCCACGTGTAAAATAGCGGTAAAAGCGCTCCGCCGGAGCCGCGCACAGCTTGGTGACGCCCATCGACGAGCTCCGGCAAGGCATGAGCTGGCACAGCGCGGCAACCATTGCCGCCGCGCTCTATCCAAAGGCTTTTCGTGCGAAGATGGTCCCGACCACAGCAAAAAAACAAGATTTGGCCAAACAAAGTGCCGGCGTCAAGCCACGCCACACAAAGGACGACGAAGCAAATCCGAGACCGGCATGGTCTGGCCACTTTCTGCGCTCCTTTGCAGGGAAGGCGTGCGGCGCGCATGGTCTCTAGACAACGTGGCTTAGCCACTCACCGCCGCCATTCCAGATTTTCCAGCGTCGAGCGCACGAAGGAGGTCCCCGCTTTCAGGCAGCAGCAATGGCGACCAAGACGACGGCCAAGACGGCGGCCAAGACGACGACGGCCGCGCCCTCGCTGGCCACGCTCTCGGCGCGCGTGACGGGCTTCGACTTCAAGTCGTTCCACGCGTACACGACGGTGGTGACGCTGGAGGGCGCGAGCTGGACGCTGGGCGTGCGCTACAGCACGTTCCTGGCCTTCTACGAGGCGCTCAAGCGCGCCGAGCGCAGCTTCAAGTTCGACTTCCCGCCCAAGGGCGGCTTCTTCTTCTCGCCCAAGCCCGAGGAGCGCCAGGTGCGCCTGGACGCCTTCCTGCAGGCCGTGACCAAGTTCTTCCAGGACAAGAAGCAGCCGCCGAGCGTGGCCAAGCTGCTGCGCCAGTATCTGCAGGTGGACAAGAGCTTCGCGGGCGCCAAGAAGGCGCAGGCCAAGAAGGACGAGGACGAGCAGACGGCCAGCAACGAGAGCGCCACCGAGGAGCCCGTCGGGGAGCCCAAGCCCAAGCCCGCGGAGAAGGCCAAGCTCTCGGTCAAGGCCCAGGAGGGCAAGAAGGCCCTGGTCAACGCCGCCTTTGGCGCCGCCGTGGTGTCCGCCATCAAGGACAACGCCACGGACGCCAAGAAGGTGGATGAGAAGAAGGAGGTCAAGGTGGAGGAGGTGGAGCCTAAGGTTGAAGAGACCAAGGTTGAGGAGCCTAAGGTTGAAGTGACCAAGGCTGAGGAGCGTAAGGTTGAAGTGGCCAAGGTCGAGGAGACCAAGGTGGAGAAGGTGGAGCCCAAGGTCGAGGAGACCAAGGTGGAGAAGGTGGAGCCCAAGGTCGAGGAGACCAAGGTGGAGGAACCGAAGGTTGAGGAGCCGAAGGTTGAGGAGCCCAAGATCGAGGAGCCCAAGATCGAGGAGGTGAAGCCGACTACTACTACGACTACGACTACGACGACTACGACGACTAGGTCTACGACGGGTGGATCTACGGTTGTGGAGACGAATGTGACGAGCCAGCCGACGGCCAACAAGACGGTGGTGGGCAAGACGGTGACGATCACGAGCAAGCCGGACGACTCGCACTCGTTCAAGGTGGAGATGACGGAGAAGAAGGCGTCGGTGGTGACGCTCGCGTCTGGGGCCAAGCAGATGGCGGAGGCGGAGGAGCAGAAGCCCAAGAAGAAGAAACGCAGCCACCGTAAGAAATCCATCTCCAAGGCCCCGGCTTCGACGGCGTCGACAGCGAGCGATGGCTTCGAGTCGCCCGACGGCGTGGACCAAGTGGCTCGCGTCTCGACGACCGAGCTCTCGGAATCGCAGAAGAAGGCGCGCAACCAGCGCCGCAAGGAGAAGCGGAAGAAAAACCAGAAGAAGGTTCGCGCGTAGGACTTGAAGGCGTAAGGGGCCAGCAGACCCAGGCACGTCTTCCATATGTGCGTGGGTGGTTGAGCACAGCCGGAAAAAAATGCCGTAGCTGCAGATCGCTGCAGCTGCCAGTAGTTAGAACAGACATCTATCGACGGTCGGAGCTCTAGAGAATGGGTGCCTCGACAATGGAGAGTGGACAGCAGCTCGCAGCCGTAGGCGCGAACATTCAAGGCATTGGACGCTGGCTGCTTTCCCGATAGATCTACGTGGTTTTTATAAGTTGATGGCAACCAATTCTGCAATGAACGAAGCCATTCATCCGTGTCATCAGCACCTGCCCAAGGAACTCGAGGCCGGCTAACCATCTTCAAAAGAACCGGAGTGAGATCTCCTTGAGGTCGCGCACTTCGGACTGCAGCTCGAGGCGCTCGTTGCACTGATAGGAGGCACACAGCATTTCACGGGTTAGTCGCGATGGATCACTCGAGCGGCTCTCACAGCTCTCACTAGGACGCACCATGGCCACGACTTCCTTCCGAAGCTCGTTAATTCGTTTCTCGTCACGCTCGCGGCGTGCTTCGTAGTGCTGGAACTGCTGATAGAGCTGGCTGTCTTTGTCGGACTCGAGTCGTCCCAACCGCTGCCGTAGTTGTGCCATCTCGCGCTCGAGAGTCTGGATCTGCGTGTCCTTGATCTCGAGGATCTTCTCGACTTCGCCGACACTAACGGTATCGCGGTGGTGCTGCTTCTCCAAATCGCGCAGCTGCCGAACAAGCTCGCCCTTGGCGGTCAATTGTCGTTCCAACCAGAGGTTTCCCTCAGTAAGTGCCGCCACCTGCGCTCGCATCTCGAGCACGTTAGCGGCGTGCTGCTTGTTGGTAGCTCGTAGCACGGCTACGACGTTCTCGTGGCTTGAGCGCATCGCGCTGATCTCTCGTTCCAATTCCGCCACGCGAGAAGACCGAGATGCGGCGTTTGCAGTGCTGCTGGAGGTCGGTGACTTTGGCGGCGAGGAAGACGACGTCGAGAATGAGCTGTAGCTTGACCGACGCTCCATTGGAGACCGTCCTACATTCACCCGCCGAAAGAACAGCGGCCTACCTCCTTCACCCCCCGCCAGCTTCTTGTCCGGCGACAGCGACTCCACCGTAGTGAGTTCCTGGCGACCGCGCGGACTTCTTTGCGGCGATTTGCCAGCAACTCGTGGCTCGGGAGCTGATGCCACCGAAGCCTCACTGATATCGTCCCGAGAACTAGGCACGATGCTACCTGTTGGCGAACCTTGGCCATCGTCGCTGCCGTCGTCGACGTGATCGAATGACAAAGCCTTGAAGCTGTTGGACCGTTTTGACGGTGAACTTTCAGATGGCGACGACGGTGAGCCTTGGCTACTGTCGAGCGCCCGACGTACATCGATTGAAGGAATTCGGAAAATGCTCGATAGCCCTGACAACCGGAAGGAACGGGTCCTGTCCGGTGGACTAGTTTGGCTCACTTCGCGCGTGACGTCGGCGTCGTGGGAGCAGATTACCGCCAAGTCTCGTGGCGACGAGTATTTCCCTGCACTGACGTCGCTAGTACCAGCTATCGCACTAATCTCGATGGAGGGAATGCGAAATGTGCTGATTCGTTCCAGTCGATCAGCTTTGGAATCGCACTTGGCCGCATGCTCTTCATGTGCTGCCGGCTGATCGTTTGGTGGAATGGTATTGCCAATCTCCACTGGCGCACTGCTCTCTACTGAGGGCGCGATAAAGTCGTCGCTTTGAGGGGAATAAATCTGTGGGTTCGCGACTCGGTCACCGTAGAGTTCGCCTTCAACAGTTGGAGCGGTCGTTGTCGGGTTAGCTGTTTCGTCCGTGATGCCACCAGTTGGTGGCAGGATCCCATTCGATTCGATCATAGTCGATGATTCCGAGGGTGACGCTGTTGGTGGCGGAGTTGACGCTTCATATTCAGCGGTTGCTAAAGCGTCTGGGCTTTCCTCTGTCACTGTAAAAGGGTTCGTAGGTGAATACTGGAAGCTGCTGAAGCGGTCCGGCGATGATGGAGACGTGGTTTCTACCGGCCGGATGGAATCCGCAGTTGGAGATCTAAAACTGTTGGTTCGTCGGACAGGAGACAGCTTGGGTGACAACGGAATAGCAGACTGTCTCCTTCTGTCATTCGTTGACGCTGCAAGAGGTTTGTTTGTTGGACTGCCCGGACTTGCAGGTGCTGGTGGGAGATCTTGCGAGAATGACGCAAACCGCCGGAATGGCGATGGTGGTTTTAAGCCTGACCTTGCAGTCGGAGACGAGGGCGAGCTTGAGGTTGGTGATGCAGCTGGACTTGACTCTCTACTGCGACCTGGCCCCACTGTCTTGAGAGAGATCGAGTCGAGCTGCTTTCGGAAACCCTTGAAGGTTTTCATTAGAGGTGACGCCGCGTTGTCGGCATTTGTTGGGGCAGACTGGACGACAGCAGCTCCGTTCGTTTCTCCTGGCTGATCCGTGGATACAGTGCTGCTACAGCTGCTGCTTTCATCGGTGACAGGAGACGGTGGCCCCTTGAGCACGTTGCCGGATTCCTTGACGCAGTAAATCTCCTTCCGTCGCACAAAGGTGCCATGGTTTGGTGGGCAATAGAAGTACCGTTCCTTTCCCAGCATGCCATCGTTGTCGCCTTTGGGCTCATCGAGCGCCACGCCGTACCACTCGCCCGACTCGGTGGTGAGCTTTCCGACGTACCTCACCGTGCCATTACGTCTTCGAGAAAGCACGACTCGGCTGCCAAGGGGCACTTTCAATATGGACGACACACCTTGGGCCACAGTCATAGACGCCCGGGGCTTGGGAATGTTGGACGCCATGAGTTGGAGGTAGCAACGCACACGACAGCTTAGCTCCGGTGAGTGAATTCCTAGGATCGCTAGGGTTTCCGAGACGTCGACGTTCTGTCGAGTTATGCGTTCCTATCGCTTGTTGCTTATTTTATCGTTCGATGGCACGTGGTCGTCCTCGAGCTGCGACCAGGCCACGTCATGGGGGCTTGTGCCCGGTAGGCGCATAAGACGAGGGGGGGTAGCTCCCTCTATTTCCAGGCCCCGGTCGTGCCTATTTTCAGGTGATACTCCTTGGACTGCAACGACAGTGTTTTCCCCAATGACCGAGTTTCATCAGTGAGACGTCAGGTTTTCCTTCGTAATACGGAGATCGAGATGCCGACGGATGGATGTAGTACACGCAATTCCGATCTAAACTGGTAGGTATTAGAATTCGTACTTGTAGGAACAGAGGCGATCAAATCTACCATGATTAACAGTGAAACATATTTGGAAAACAAAAAACAATTTCATCCATTGTTGATGCCATTTCTCTGACAAAGCTTTCAGTAAAACGACACGGCACCAGTTGGCGCGTAGCCGAAATGGCGAGGGAATCTGATGGTGTTGGAGGTTATGATGAACAGCACGGAGATGCTCGAGCTTCGAGTCGAAGTCTCCCTTGAGCCCTCTTCATGTACATTTACGTAGACCACACCGTTCCACTGGCTTAAGTGCCATTCAATAGCATCGCGAGCAAACTCATTATCCGGCTACAGCTATCGATATCCTCCGGCTTCCAACGCGTTGGGTTCAATTGGCAGCTAAAAAGCAACATACGTTAGACCGAGGACCGTTTGCTGGTGATTGGTTTCCGACGGTGCCCGCGTGTCTTACGTCAACTGGCCTCCGCATATCCTGTGAAACTGGCATATTCACTATATTATACGGGATATCGGATCTACCAGGTAGTATATGCTATGCTTGATATCGACACCGATCACGCATGCACATGTCGTCTGCCAGGTTTCTCCCTTTCGAAAAAACCCTAGGCCGCGTGCAAGAATATCCACCTTCCCTTCAGCCAGCAGTGGGTTTAAAACAATTACCTTTGGCGCTTACTCAGCGCCGCGCCATACTCGCAGATCCTCCCCCATGCACTCGCCCGGCCGCTTCCGGGCCGCCCCGCGCCGCCTGCCGCGCTGGAACGCGGGCCCGGACGCCGACGAGGACGACGAGGAACAGGACGACGCGTTCCTGTCCGCGAGTGACCTGGTCAAGACGCTGCAGCCCGTGCCGCGCCGAGACCGCGAGCCGCCAGCGCGGCGCTGGCCTGCGCGTGCGTTTAACTGCAACGCATTTTCTTATTTCAAACATATTGATTTCTTTCGTACCTGTCGCAGCCGTGGAGACGCAGACACCGCCGGGATTCGCCAGCGACTGGCCCTTCGACGGGTCGCCCGGCCACGCGGACTCGAGGGCCATGGACCAGCGCCCCAGCAACAGGACGCCCAAGGGGTCCAGGCTCTTTGCGGGAGGAGGAGGAGAGCAGCTGCAGCTCCGCGCGCAGGACGCCGACGAGTACGAGGCCGCCAGGGCCAGGGCCTTCCACATGGGCTACGAGCTCGAGCTCGAGCCGCGACACAGCCAGGCCCAGCTGCAGCGCTACCAGCAGCAGCGACAGTACCAGCGCGCGATGCAGAGAGAGTTCGCAGCCGACGCGTCGTCGCAGCTCTACCGACGAGCGGCCAGCCACCCGGAGCCCGAGCTCTACGCTCGAGAGATGAGGGGGCGAGGGCCCGTGGACGACCTGCCGTTTGACCTGCCGCGACGCATCCCACGCAGCACGCCGGCGTCGGCGTCGGCGTCGGCGTCGCTGACGTCGTTCGGCCTGCGCCCGAACGGACTCATGCGAGACGCCCACGCCAGGAATCGACGCTACACTGCGCCACCGCCCTCGAGACACAGCCCCGGGTTTGGGCAGAGGGTGGACGAGTTGCCGCTGGAGCCAGCCATGCTGGACATGTACCCGAAGGAAGTGGACACGCCCACGATGCCTCGATGCCGCGAGAACGGACAGCCACAGCCCCCTGCGCGGCAGCGGATCTACCAGCAGATGCCGAGGCGGCCGCAGTCAGCTGAACGCTTGAACCTGAACGACGACGAGATGATGGCGGCCGCCAGACGGTCGTTCCACGACCTGGACTTGCCTCGTGGCCAGCGCGGCGGGGAGGGCCGCGCAGTGTACGAGGAGCTCGTTCCGACCCCCACGGGCACCGGCTTCTCCCAGAACAACGACTATGGTAACCTGTCACCTCACGGGGGCGCTGACGTCTTGGCTGATCTATCGTCGAGCCGACAGCGACCAAGTCAGCCGATTGCACGCCCGCAGAAGGCCAAGCGGTCGCGGCCAGAGGAGCCTTCGACCTCTGCTGCTCCAGCAGCGTCGGCAACGGAAGAGCCTGCTCCTGCAGCACGAGCGACAAAGGCGAAGACGACGGCAAAGAAACCCGCAGCTTCTACGCCTTCCGATGGAAAGGAAGGCGAAACGCAACCGAAGCGTCGCTGTGGACGTAAGAGCATGAACTACTCGTCCGAGCAGAAGCGCGAGCGCAACCGCGCAGCTGTCAAGAAGTGCCGACAGCGCCAGGCACTGAAACTCGAGTACCTGCAGCACAAGGCCGAGTCGCTAGCGGCTGAGAACCAGGCTCTGTCGGAGATGCTCGTGAAGAACACGGAGTTGGACGAGGAACAGCGCACGTCCTTGACGCGCGGCATTCAGATGGACATCCTGCTCAAGATCAAGGAGATCTTCACACAGAGTCTGCCCAAGGACTTCGTCCTGGATGCCGACTCGATCTGGGACCTGAACTCAGTGCTGGCCGTGTCGATGCCGTCACGCTGCTACTACGGCATTGAGAGCATCAAGGATTTCTGGCGCACATCGCTGCGCATGCGCAACAAGGGCAAGATCCGGTCGTTCTGGGCATGGCTGTTCCGACTGCCGCCAGGAGACCGCTTCTCAGAGTTCGAGATTCAGCCTTTCTCCCCGACGTCCAACCTGTACTTTATTTCGTGGACCACCAAGTCGACCCCACCGCTTGCTGGATCCATGGTTATCATGTTCGGCAACGGTCACCGCGTGACGCTCCACGTCGAGTGCTTCGGCTGGCTCATCTGGCGCTACCTGCTCACGAACGAGCCGTTCCCGGAGCCGCCGATGGAGTGACCGAGCTCAAAGGAACCCATCGGAAACAATGAAGCGGGGTAGCGACAGCATCCGTTGTGAGAGGGCGACACCGACGGCACCGCCATTTGTCGACTTTCAGACTGGGAGAGTGCAGGCAGCGAGGAGAGAGTAAGAGGTTTGGCGAAGCAGGCGTCGACCATTTCGAGGCGCGTTGAGTGTCTGTCACATTAGTGCGAAGTATTTTTTTTAGCTGATTGAATGAAGCATTGAACACAACAACGCACATGGCAGCTCGAAGCCGGGAGTGAAACGACTTGCAAGTTGCCAGTATTGAAGTATTTTTGCGCCAGCGTGAGCGTCCTGCAGCAGATTTTAGTCGCCAAACGAGGAATGGATGGTAAGCGCCGATGTGGAGCAGCAGCATGAGGCGGGCGTGGACACGACAGAAAAGGATTCTCCAGTCTTGGGCGGTGGTGACAACAACAGCGACGTTCAAGTTGACGTTCCTGCTGCTGATGCCGAAGAGAGAATGGAGACGACTTTGCCACCTGAGCAACTTGAAGAGCCAAGGGCCGATGAAAACGCACCGGAAGCTGTCGCATCGAGTGAAGTAGCACCGCAAAGCAGTGAAGATCCAACTACCGCCGAACCGATTCTTTCATTGGAACCTCCGTCAGCAGCCGAGCCGATTGAATCACCTCCAGAACAATGCAGCAAAGGCCGATCCCAAGAAGATGAAGAGCAGCCTCAGAGCTTAACGGTGGCAAATGATACTAAACCTGCAGTGCTCTCAGTGCGGGAAACTCCGTCCGTTAAATGCCAGCCGGAAGCTACGAGGGACAAGGTTGAGCCGAAAGATTCCGAGCCGATAAGCCAAGATCATGCTGATGATGTGGAGCAAGATGACGTCGAGTTGACCCCCCAGCAGAGCTCGGAGTCTCTTCCCGCGAAGCCGCCGGGTTTCTTAGAGTCGTTGACTGCAAACTTTGCTCCTGACACGAAAGCGATGTGGGCCCAAATCTTTGGGCCTCGCTACGACGATGGCGATGAAGAGGAGGGTGTACAGGCAGATAACCAATCCAACGCTGGCAGTACCCCCGAATCCGTCTCATCGAAGAGCTCGTTGCAGGCAAAACTGGCGCGTGAACGAAACCTCGATGAACAGATCCAGGCAAGCCAGCGGCGATATCGAGAGCGGGTGCTGCGAGCTGCTGCAGCAAATAACACGGCAACAATGCGGGGCCGAGTCAAAAATTCCAGTCGACCTCAAAGACAGGCTCCGACAATTTCTCCGCTTGAACGAGCAGGGCTTTCGTTGACACAGATTCGATTTTGCACGGAGAAAGCGCTGGATGAAACCTGCAAATGCTTTCGGCATCTACACGCAGCAGCGCTTGAAGAAGCCGAAGATCCTGACATTCCACCCACTCAAGGAATTTACATAACGCAGGGGGAACTCGAGCTTCTACTCCGAGAGCTCTTTGATCCTCGAGAATTAGAACTCGCAAACACCAGGAGTAGGAAAGCCACTCTAGCTGCCCCTGTGGATTTCGCAACAAATGGAGACGGAATATCAATGAACACACAATTGCAAGCAAGCTGGTTCATCCCGTTCGGACAACTCCCGCAGCTGCGAAGTCTGGTCATGAAGATCACAAAACGCCATCTGAACCAAGACAAGCTAGCGATCGTAAGTCGCCATCTCCAGAAGCAGCTCACGTTGCTGCCTCTTTCAGCGAAGGTTCAGAATTTGGTACTGCAGCTAGCGAATCACCAACTGAAAGATCCACCCAAGGCACCGACATGGCCCGAGGGGAAGAAACCATCAGATGAACTGGCTCAAGATCTTCTGGGATGCATCGTTGTGAATGAAGCTGTGACGTCGACCGAACGTGAAGACTACAAGAATTTCCTGCTCTTTTTGCCAGTACGTGTGTGTCACCACTAACTTGCTCTTCGTCCCCAGGTGTTGGAGTTGTAACTCACTCTTGCGTCCTGTGAATGACCAGGTCGAACTTGTAGCGAAGACGCAGCTTCCCAGTGTTGTGTGTGCACAGCGACTTGTGTTCTTTCGGTACTTAATTGACATCATAGCAGCAGAGCGAACACGTCTCCACTCGAAGTTAACAGATTCACCCCCACCAGCCTTTCCAGATGAACCCCCGACTAGGCGGAAAACTCTGGCTGGTAAACGAAGAAGCTCCTCGAAAAGAATTCCTAGTGATCACGTACCAGAGTCAGATGCAGATCTATCGGTCCAGGATGGTGACCAACCAACAAATGAAGAAGAGAGCGCATCGGTTCAAGCAGCGCATGGGAGTTTGTCCAGCCCACCAGAGGCACCAGGAGTTAACCAGACTCCGACAGAAAGTAATCCATTTGAGCAGTCAAGCATGGCAGAGCAGGTTGGTGATGAATGCGAGAAACCAGCAAGTGACCTGCAACTACAACTCGAATCGGCGATATCCCAACTTCGACAAACGGTTCCAGCCATTGATGCAGATATCGAGGACGACGCAATGATCTACGCTTTCAACCCGGCAATTCGAGCTACATACCTCGCCGCCGTAGCTTGCCATCAAAGTGTCCTCCTATTGGTACGTGTACACGTAGTCTTGTGTTGGGTGGAGCTCCTTTCTCACAATATGCGTGCGTTGCAGCTTGAAAACAACATCGACGTTGACACGGCAATGTCAAAGAAGCTGCAGCATTTCATCAAAGCACTGCAAGCGATCCAGACCCAAGCCACCGATTCAAAATTGCTCGCACCTGCCTCGCCGCAGTTGAAGGCTGGATACGTGGCTTACCAAGTGCACGACCCACCGCGATTCCCACCCCCGTACCCGGAGTCGACGATACCAGACGAAAACGATGAAGAAAGCGAGAACGGTTCTGCCCAGACGCATTTTCCTCCCCCGTACGCGCTCACAACGCCGTCCTACTGGACATTCACGCCTTCCATCCCTGCGCCCAAGTCCAGCATCGCCAAACTAGCGAGCACGTCGCCATGCAACAACTCCGCCGACCTCCGTCCGCACTTCATGTCAAAGGAATCCCCTGGTAAGAATTACCGGCGAGATGACGGTCTGTTCAAATGGCTCTAACTGCGTCTGCGGGATGTTGAATGGTAGGTGTGGGCGCGTACAATATTCAGCAGGGCGAGAAACTAACCTCCCAGCAGAAGCCAAGCTACTCATTCGGCCCAACAGGAGCCGGCACTCCGGGTGGTGGAAGTAAAGCACCAGGCGCTGTCTTGGATACGTCGCTTTCTAAAGGCAGCTACACTGGAACTCCTAGCTCTAGTAGATCAACCCTACGCCAGCGGATGAAGACGTCGCTAGCGTTCGTGCCTCCAATGGTGCAACCACCAGAGGACAACGACGTCGAGTGGTCAACAAACGCTAGCACTCGAGTGCACATTGCGTCTCAGTACGACGATAGCCATCTTGGAACCAGCAGCACCGACGATCTTTTGAACGAGTTTCCACCGCACTACAGCGCAGGCGACGCAAACGAGAGCACCGGTGTGGACGACTCGAGTGTCGAGACTGACATGGGCCACGCGCTTCGACTGCAGCAACGTCTCTTCATGGACGAGTTCGTGCAGCAGGTCGTGTCGAACCAAGAATCGCCGACGTATTTCGTTCCTCGAGTCAAGCACAAGACTGAAAGCACTCATCGACCGAGCTCCACCAGGTCCAAGCCGTACTGGGCCACCAGCGAGGTCTCTCCAGGCATCGAGCGGTTGCTGCACAGACAGCGACGAGCTCCGTCCTCCTCCTCCAGGTCCCGTCCTCCTCCAGCAGCTACGCAGCCTCGAGCAACGCGAACGGCCCAACGAGTCGTGGCGAAAGGTCCACCACCGTCTCCTCCTCCACGTCGACAGCTCGACAACGACCAGCACCTCGCGTGGGCCGCACGCATCAGCGAGCTGTACCAACCGGCCGTGTCCGCCCCCGAGCAGTGAGCAGCACGTAAAATACCCTCATTTTTGAAGCCCCACAGCCCTCTAAACAGCTTTTAAAGGGCACAACAAGTCCCCCTTGGACGCTAACTAACGTGAAACATTGACAGGAAGAGCTGCAGCTCCTTGGTGTCCGTCGACTTGGTCCTGTCCGTATTTTCCCTGTTCTTGGGCTCTTCGTCCTTGGGTGCAGGCTTGGCGTACGGCAGTTGCCGTCGTCTTGCTCTCGTGGACTTGTGGTCGCGTTGGCAACGCTGTTTGCTGCCGTTGCCGGCCTCGGACGCTTCGTCTCGGTCGTCGACGGCCGCGTCGTCGTCGCTGTCGGCCATGAACGTCGCGAGGGCCGCCAGCTGCGCGCTCTGCTGGAAACTCGACGGCAGTTGGTCCATGAACAAGAGCGGCGTCTCCTCTTCGTCCTCTGCGGCGGTCGGGTCGGGGTCGCGCGTGGGTGGCGCTGCAGCGGCGGGCATAGCTCGGCGCTCCGCGTCCATCGTGCTGGTCTCCATTACAGGAATGAGTAGTAAAATAGCAATAGCAATTGGAGTACTATTTTGAAGTACTACGCATGATGGACCATTGAGGACGCTTTGAGGAGATGAAGAGACAGCATCCATGGCTACATTATTACCCCACTTCCTGTTGGCAGGCGGAATTGACACACGACGCGGTCATTGCCCCCCGTGGAGAGCAGGAACAGCTCGTTCTTGGTCACGGCCCAGCTCGCGACGGGCGTGGCGTGGCCGTCGACGGCCCTCGCCTCGCTGTCGAAGTCTTCGCTCTGGGTCGTGCCGCTCACGAGCGACGGATGGCGCCTGGATGCCCAGTGAGCGTCACGAACCTGCTCCGGAGGCAGCGCCCTCCAAGTACCAAGCTCCCAGAATCGAGCGGCCTGGCCGTTGCACTGCACGCGAAGCACCTGCTGATCTCGCGCGAAGTCGAGGCGGACGGTGTCTGCGGCGTGCGTCGCCCCGCGCAGCATCGTGCTCTTGCGGTAGCTGGCTGCGCTGAACACGTGCACAGTGCCGTCTTGACACGCCACCGCTAGGAACTTGCCGTCCAGTGAGTACTGCAGACTCACGACGGCGTGGCCTTGCTGCCGGTCGTGCCAGCAGCGCCACTGCGTCACCACAGCATCGAGCGCGGCGGTCAGCACCCGCACCACGCCGTCACCCGTCCCCACTGCGAGGTGTTTGCCATCGGCGGAGAACGCCAGCGCACGCAGCTCATCGCTGCCAGCTGCACCCGTCGCGAACTCGGAAGCTGACTCCCAGTGGTGGAAGGCCAGCAGTGAGCGTGTGGCGGCGTCCCAAAGTCTCACGACGCCGTCGTCGCCGGCAGATGCGAATTGAGCGCGCTTGCTCGGATGCACAGCTAGGCCGCAGAGCTGGCCGTTCGCGTGGCCACGGATGTACACGTGAAGACGCCAGTGTTTGTCCGCGGGCCCTTGACTCTTCTGCTCCGACGAACCTGCTTCCACCAGCTCGCAGACTTCACTCCCTGCTGTCGTGAACAGCATGTGTCCGTCCCGCACTGCGAGCGACTGAATTGTTGTGCAGGTGAGCGGGAGCGAGCCTAGACTGTTCGTGTTGAGCTGTGCAACGTCCGCCACCACTCGAACAAGCTCGAGCTGTGCATTCCAGGCACAGATGCGAGAATCAGCCCCGGCCGAGTACAACAGCGACTGCTTCCGATCGACGGCCAACGCTGGGATGGGGGCGTCGCCGTGTGCGTCGCGCCGAACGATCACGCAGACGCGGTCCTTCCAGACGTACAAACTCCCATCCGCTTGACTTGACACCACGACTCGCGCTCGCCCAGACATGTGCGCGATCTGAAGTAGCGTCGCTTGTGGGTCGCACTCTTTGTGGCTTGTTAGCAGACCCGTTTTCAAGCCCGTCGGGCGCCGTGTCTCGTCATCGCTGTCTCGTCCTATACTCGTGGCGCCCTGCAGCCAGAAGAGAATGTGCTGGTCTCCGCAGGTTACCAATTCACCGTCTTCACCAAAGCTCAAGCCCCACACTCTCCGAGTTGACGTCTTGCAAGTCACGAGCAGCGTTGCTCGGAGACGGCCGCCTTCGCTCTCACCTCCAGAAATCGCATAGATGGCTAACGTATGATCCGATTCCATGCCTATCGATGCAAGACGGTGGCCGTCGGGGCTAAATTCGAGCAGCAACACACCTGGTCGGTGCTTCGTAGCCACCCGAACGACCGTGCTGCCGCTGTTCGCGTCCCAGATCACAATTTCTGGAGCCTGTTGAGCTTGTGAGACCCACGGGGCGGTCACGAGGCATTCCCCAGAGGCAACCAAGTCACCCTTCGGGTGAACGGCCAACGCGGATATGACACTGTGTCGTCCCGACTCCGCGTTGTAGTTGAGTAGCTGCGTTTGCGTCTTCGTGTTGTACACGACGCCGCAGGCTCCAGCCGCATACACGATCTCCCAGGCATCGTCAGCATAGAAGACGTTTCGACTGCCCGTGGCACCCGAGTTGAGTCCGTAGATGAATTCCAGGTAGGCGTCTTCATCGCTGCCACGGCTACCGAGGGAGGTTTCTGTCTCGACCGCCTCGTCACCATCCTCTTCGGGCTCTTGACGGCATTGAACGATTCTCAAGGTTGGTTCCTTGTGTTGTTGGACTTGAATGCATTCGTCCAAGAGTGTTTGATCGACGGGGCTGACGTACGATCTCGGACCGGCCTCCAGCGACACAGCAGACTTCAATGCGAACCGCTGACGCAGACGCAGCTCGTCGTCGAAGTCGGTCTTCCACACTGCCACTTGGGTGCTCCCACTGGAATTTCGTGCAAGTGCCACAAGAAACGCGTTTGCAAAGCTGAAACCAACACGTCGAATCAATGACCCCCGTGAAAAACAGCCCATGTACTCCTTCGTGACAACTGCGGGATCACTCGAGCGGTTCGACTCGGCAGAAAACACAGCGGTAGTGACATCCCCGCGGGTGAGTGGGTACCAGGAAAGCATCAGGTGGCCATCATCTAGCCCCACAACCATCGTGGGTAGCGGCGAGCTCCATTTCTTCACGGTTGGTGAACCGTCCGAGTCTTTGGAAGTCGTATCTTCACTGTTGATGCGCGCTAGCGACGTCGTTTTCCCAACTCCACAACATTCAGCGAGTCCTTCCACTGGGCCAGCAAATGTTGGGGTCCAGGATGCCCACGCATCGTCCAGTAGAGCCCACCCGGGCGCCGTATCTCTAGCAGGATCGCTATTTTCCTTTGGCGTAGCCTCCTTCTGCAGAGCCCATCGAAGGAGTTGTCGGTCGTTGCTTGAGGTAGCAGACTGGAGGAACTCGCCGTCGAGAGAGAAGTCCAAAGCCTCGACTGGTGCCGTGTGGCCTACAAACGTGTGTCGAAGTGAATACACCGGCGACGAACCTTCCGTCCCAGTGTGTTCCCAAGCGTACACGTAGACGTTAAAGTCTCGACAGCCTAGTGCCAACCAGTTGCGACTTGCATTTGCCGCCACTTGACTGTGAGGCGGGGAGTACTTCACGATTGAGCACCACTTCGGGAGAATAATTGGTCTCGTTTGTCCGGTTGAAGCGCCGTCCGTGTCGCCGCAGGTGAACTGCAGCAGTGGGTCCATCGTCGTTCCGTTCAAGATGGCAACCGTACCGTTGAAGAGAGATACTGCTAAGTGCTCACCCGAAGCACTCCACGCTAGCGAGCGCGGCGCACTAGGCAAAGCTTGCTGTTGCGACAACAAGTTCGTGTGGAGATTCCAAATGTTGATGTGTCCGTCAGCGCTGGCAGACGCCCATCGAAGGTCTCTGGGGTGCAGCGCTACGTCGTTTACCTCGCTGCTGAAGCTCAGAAGAACTCGTGGCTTCTCGCCAACCTCAGCTGTGGCTGAAGTAGTCTGGTTCTTTGTCAGCGAGTCTTCGATAATGGACTCCAGATCAACAGAAAGCACTTCCCCATTGCTCAGTACAACGGCCGCGACCGCCGCATCATCCAGCAGACACATGCCTTGCACATACGTTTCGTCACTTGGTGGCGAGTAGTTTAGAGTCGGCCTGTTGTTGAACAGCGGTGACAACGTACTGGTTAATCCTGGCGCTGTCGCGTCATACACAGCAATAACTCGCGTGAGTTGCAGGAACGTGCTCGCCTGGATTCGACCTCCAGGTGCTCTGCTTTCACGCGTTGGGCTGCGTGCAATCGCGTACTTCCAAACCACCAGCGATCCGTTGCGTAGCGCACCCAGCACCACTTGAGAAGCTTGTAAATGCTCCAAGGCGACGACTCCATCCCCACCGGAGCTGTGTCTCGAGGTACTCGACGGTTGAATAGCGTGAGCTGCTACCCCACTCTCCCAGAGTACGACGGAACCGTCTTCGCCTCCCGTCACCACGAACGGAGCTACGTGGACAGCACACATCATGGTTTGGACCACAGCGTGACGCCCGAACACGCCTTGCTGAGCTCTCACGTGTCCAGTCGCTGGGTTCAAGTGCCAGAACGTGACGTGGTCTACGCCTCCACTAACAAAGTGCACTCCCGTATCGGACGACCCCGCAAATTTACCAAACAGCACCGGCATTCGAGTCATGGGAGCGTGAGCCAACAAAAGCTGACGTTTCCACGCGTAAAATACCAGTGTGTGCACGTGACTGCGAGCCTTTTTCCAGATAACCGCAGCCAAGTCGCTTTGGACATTTCGAGAGTTGCTGTCGTTGGAATCGCAAAAGTCGACGGCGATAAGCGTTTGCTTGTCGTTTGTGGAGATGAAGCTGGCCCTGAGCGTCCCGACCTGCTGGAACGAAGCGTCTGAAGAAATACTAGAAGCAGGTGCCTTCTCCGTTCGTAAAAGCACAACGCGGCCATCTCTGCGACTTCCCACGGCAAGAATCGGCTCGGACGGATGCTTGACAAGACACGACACTGAGTGCTCAAGCCCCGAGGCCACGATACGCTGCCGGGTCCCAAAAGAGTGCAAGTGGCGTACAACCAACAACGGCCCCGATCCGTAGACGTAGGACCCGTTTCCGAGGCATGCGAGCGACTGGTTGACACTCATAGCGCGATGATTGAATCCGAACACGTAGCAAAGAGTCAAGGCGAGATCCGGAGCCTCCGATCGCTGTGACGAACTGTCAGAGGTCGGTCGCACAACCACCGCACGCGAGACATCAGCGCCAGCCTTTCGCGGAATAATTCGTTGGGTTTTGCTGTCTGTCGAAGTGTCTTCCTCATCGTCATCTACCCTCCCAGCATCGAAGTAAACGTCCTTTAAGCCCAACGCGTGCAATCGCTTGCGGAGGGCTGGATCATAGCGACACGCAGGTCGAGGCTGCACGTCTGCGAGCTCCTTTTCCACGCGCCACTGGCAGATTGCGGGATCGAATTGACTGCTAGTGATGACCATGCTTCCTCGAAGAGCAAAGTCTCCGTGGACTGGCGGGTGGGAAGAGGATGATTCGAATAGCGAAACCTGCCTGGCGAGGTGAGCGTGTGGCACCCTTCGTGATAGCCAGCAATGATCCGAGCTGTCGTCTGCTGCAGATGTCGGCGGCGGACACGGAAATGGAGCCAGGTTGATGTCGCCGTCGCCGTCTAGAAGGAGAGTTAGCCCTCGCGTGGTGTTCCCCACGACACAATCATCGCACTCGCTGCCTTGGGAACTTCGCAGTAAGCCGCCGACATCCCAGCCGATAGAGGTACGATGCGTGTGCCATTGAACGCTGCGGAGCGTGGTTATCGAGGTCACGCGAGTGCCTGCACGCTGGAGGAGGTCCCAGACGTACAACATGGAGTTGCCATGCTGCGTTCGGAGGTAAGCGCCATCAACACTAAAATCTAACGCATGCGCGGGCGTTGTCTCGGACGCGTTGCTTGTCGGACTGTCGCCGGCTTGAGGCTTGAGCAGCATGTATCGAGAACAGCGCCGACCTCCAAGCTCGAGTCTGTACAGGTAAATGAGACCGTTGTCGCGGGCTACCGCAAGCAACGGCTCGGTCTTCAACGGCCCAAAGCGCATCGCGACTACAGCTGAGCTCGTGTTCTTCATTGCCGTCTCAATCGTCATGACGCCGCTTGACGCCGCGCCAGCTCGGCGCGCCAGCATCACGGTTCCGTCCTCGCTACCTACAGCGAGACGCTCTCCATCGCTACTGAATTCAAGAGCGCTAGGAGTTGCGGAGGCTCCTGGAAAGCGCAGATGCTGCACCAATGCGCGGCGCCGGAGACTCCAGAGCTTCACAAAGTGCTCCCCAACTCCGCAAGAAGCAAAGCAGCCTCCAACTGTACTCGCGGTCGCGATGCTGCGCGTCGGCTGCCCAGAATGTCCAGACGCAACGATATTCCATCGGAAAGCGTTGCTGGAGCTACCAGTCGAGGTTGCGCTCGAGGGAGCGACTTCGTCGTCGATCTCGAAGATGTTCCCAGTCCGAGTGGCAACGAGGAAGCGTTTCCTCTGGGCATCGTAATCCAGCGAGCAAATGCGAAAATCGTCACCTTCGAGTGTGCTTTCGGGTTTCAATTGAGACGACGCGAGGACTGGTAGTACTGCGTGCAGGTCTAGTGATTGTCCGATGGGGCGCAGAGTGGAGTCCCATTGCTTGATCTGGCCGTCTTTTCCAGCCGAGAAGAGCACCATGGACTGACACGATAGCAGGCAAACATTGACGCTCGTTTGTGGATCATGCGCCTGAACACGACGCGTGAGTGAATGTCGCTCAAAGAGCAGCAACTCGCCGCGAGCGGTTCCCACAACGGCAGTCTGAATGCCATAGTAGACGGCACTTAAGACCACAGGCACCGTGTGCAGAGGTGGATCCACAGTTCCGTGCCAATGAGGCTTCTTGTGCTTGAAAAACCGACCTCCCACGTGATGGAACACCACAAAGTGGGCTCCAACGACAACAATTTCGTCGCCGTCTTCGTTAAGCGCTAGGGCCAGTGGTCGCTTCCCACTTCCACTCGTTCTAGCTCTTCTCCCACTTGCTGCGGGGTGTGCTCGACCTGATGCCACGACGGCTTCTTTCTGCCAGTTCCACAACGCCATGGACGCGCCATCCTCACTGCCAATTGAGGCAAGTAGGGCCTCGGTCTCTTTCGGCTTCTTCTTCATCAAGTTACTGCTCAACACTGCAGATGAATTCCCACCGGCACCACTGCGTTCTCCGAGTGACAACGCCTGCGTTTGTCGTAGCGTGGCTGTAGCTGCGGACGCAGCAGCAGGAAAGCTAACGTGAGCGACTCCTGCTGGATGGAAGTTGCGCAGAACTGCAAGACAGTGCAGCGTCCTCGCGTTCCAAACATGAATTTCAGCGCCAGCTTTGTTGCTCGTGGTACTGGCAGAGCACGCGTCGCCTGTTGCGACAATCTCCCCACCGGCATTGACATCTAGACACCCGATCGCACGCTTGTGCCCACGATAGTAGCGCTGCTCGTGACGCTCGCAAGAATACAAGACAACGTAACTCCCCACAAAGTAAACTGCCTCGCCCGTAGCTAACAGGCGACACGCGTTTCGAGCGGACGGTCCGTTGGTTCCGTAGACCCACTCAAGCTGCAAATTTGCTGGCGGTGGCATCCCGTTCTTCTTGCAAGCCGATGCATTGGCACTGCTTACTGGCTGCGAAATGGGTTCAATCATCCATGGCGGCGGGATTTCGGTCCGCTTTCGGTCAGTGCCAGGCTGTAACTTGACGCCTGCGTCTTGACGTTTGCCCGACGTTCCCAGGTCCTCTACTTCCAGATCCGAGTCGTCATCACTGCCATCGGGGAGGGAGAACGCGTCCTCAAACCCCACGGCTTTCTCCGCGATGAGGCGAAAGCGCTCGACTTGCAGCATGAATTCGCGGTTGCTACGCGCCCACGCGATGAAATCCTCGAAGCCGAGCACCGACGTCGCCTTGTCCACGTGTGCAAATGCATTGTCGGCCAAGCCAAGACAAAGCATCATCGCCTCCATGGAGCTGGTCGCGTCTTGTGCACACTGCGACGAGGGCAACGCTGAGCTCTCAGGGCCACCTCCGGTTAGCAGCGCCATGCCGATTAAAACCGACTTCATCAGCAGTGCCTAAAGACGCAAGAACGTTGTGATGTTAGCACACCCATACACAAAACTGGCCCAAAGTCCTGGGAAAAAAAGTAAAAGACCGACCAGTTCCGCCAGTG
Organism: Phytophthora pluvialis; assembly: GCA_001314425.1. NCBI lineage: Eukaryota > Oomycota > Peronosporomycetes > Peronosporales > Peronosporaceae > Phytophthora > Phytophthora pluvialis. The sequence goes on along the minus strand of LGTU01000052.1, from coordinate 41,815 downwards.
AGAGCGAGCCGTTGTGGTTGAAATCAAAGAGGTCGAAGGCGACTGCAAGCTCGAGTTCACAACGTCAGGCGCAGCATACATTTGACAAGTACATTGCTGGTACGCACATCTCGCCTTGTCCTCGAACGTGGCGCGGCAGACGCACGCGAGCGCCGCCAAGAGCTCCAGGCCGTCCACGCGCCCGTCGCGATTGGCGTCCAGCACCTCGAAGACCTCGTCGACCCCCACGCTCTCGGGCGCCTTCAGCAGCAAGAGGCTCTCGAACTGACTCGCGGTGACCGCAAAGCCGAAGGTTTTTTGGAACCGGCGGTGCAGCGCCTCCACGTCCGCCAGCGTCCCTGGCCGCCGCAGTTGCTACACGTGAGCAGAGTGCGTTCGTTGCGCGTACAAGAAGGTCACAGGCCACTCACATCGCGCAAAGTCCCTCGTCTCGCGCCGCAGCTCCACGTCGGCGTCCACGAGTCGGAACTGGGTCCCGTTGGCGGCCCCCATGGCCGATGGCACTCTCGAAAAAAGTATCCTTTGGCTGCGGCTCTTGAAGATCGTCGTGTGGTGCACATACTTCAGAGTTGAAGTTGACTTGTACAGTAGAAGCTAGTGGCGAGTCAGCATGTCCGTCCCAGACTTGGCAGCCGATGGCTCGTGCTTGTTGCTCGCGTTGGCGGTGAAAAGAATCTGCCGGCGTCGTCGAGTTGGAGCCATCCAGACCCCAGAGAGGTGGGATGCAAGTTGAAGCGTCTGAGACTCCAGCAGGAACCAAACACGGCAACAATGGACCGAGGATACACTCCGATCAAATCAGGGTCCGGTGGTGTAGCTGGTCGTCCTGCCTGTCTTGCAGTTAAGTCCAGCGACCTGCCAGCTGCCGGCCGACAGCGCTGCGGCCAGCACACGGCACATGGCCGAGATCAATTTCCATACGCGCTTCAACGTCGGCATTCGACTTGGGAACGCGCGCGCCGAGTTCCTCCTGCCACCCCGTGCCCTGCCGCGAGCATTAACTCACGACTGCTAAGCGTTGAAAAACCGGCATCGCTTTCATGTTCCTGGCTCGAGTCGAGTCGAGAAAAAAATAGAAAGGAGAACCGTCCGCTGCACTGCTGGACGAAACAGTCCCCGCCAGCCCATTGAGCCAGTGCAACGCTCGCCAGTCCGTGCTGGCGAGTTCCTCTTGCCATTAAGCGTTTTGCCCGCGTCCGGAGCTCCTCGTCGCGCCCTACAAAAGAACGAGCGAAAACGGCACACGACACAGTCGCTCAGGTCGCGCGTGGCATTCGTGTCGAACCGCTCAACGAACAGAGCCCAAGGTAGTGAGCGAGGCAGTAACCGAACGGAGACCGTGGCAGACGGCGACGCGATGGACCACCTCTTCATCGCCTGGCAGCTCACGGCCTTGGCTTCGGGGTTGCTGTCGAGCGGAGCCATGATCTTCTTCTTCGTCAAGTACCCCAGTACGAGAGTGCACCCGGGCATGGTGCTCATGTGCATCTTCATGAGCGTGAGCATTGCCAGCATCATGCGCGTCGGACTACACGCGTGGTACATTCTGCTGAGCCCGAACGACGTCGGAGGACCGTTGCCGGCAACGCTGAGCAGGATCGCCAACGAAGAGGTGGGGCACGACGCAGGCGCCTTGGCGGCCTACGTGCCGTTCTTCTTCTGGTGCTACTTCTTCTTCAGCACGGCGGCGACGCTGTGGTTCCTCATGCTGGCTCTGGACCTCATCTTCTCACTCTCGAACCCGTTCCTGCCGTTCAACGCCGACAACGTCAAGCACCACATTTACGCGTGGCCGGTCTCGATGATATACTGCTTCGTGTTCCGCTACATTCTCGGGGAATTCCAGGACCGTACGACGGCGAACGTCGTGCTGTACTTCGACCTACCAGCGTATTTCGTACTGCTCTACATCGGAGGTGCGCTGATCCAGTCCAGACGCCGCATCCGAATCCTCGAAAGCCACGCGCACGCCACCACGGAACAAATGGCTAAACGTATTCTGCCGTATCTGGGCGTCTTTGCGACTCGCACTATGGTGGCCTTGGTCATCTACCTGGTGCAGCTAGGAACGGAGTTCGGCAGGATGACACCCAACGCACTGGACCAGCTTTCGCTCGTGCTCGAGACGTTGGCCCTCTTCGCTCTGTTCTGCCGGGACGCAGGGGTTTTCAAGACACCACTGCAGCAAACCGCAGCCCACAGCAGCAGGGATGACAGCAGCTCCAGCAACCCGTCGCGAACGACCATCGCACAGATTGAGGGTGGAGGAGCAACCCTGACATCTACGTCCGGGGACGTCGCTCCACGACCCGGCAGCCGGCACAATACGGAGAAGATCGACGTGTCGAACAAGCTTCGCATGGATGTGATGCGGTATATGTCCTTGGGCATCATGAGATCGATTGAAATGGCCCAGGCTGCCGAAAAGAACGCCATAGCAGGGAGCGCGAGTGCCGAGTTCACCGGCTCGGACACCGAGGCGGCCGCAATAGACGTCGGGGACTGCTACTCCAGTGTGAGCTTCAACGACTACAACCACGTGGAGAGTATGGGAGTCGTCGTGTATGGATTGCGAAACTGCACCATGCTCAACTTTCGCGACTGCGCGCCGAAGATTTTCCACCGCATTCGCGCGCAGTTCAACATCGACCAGGACTTTTACAGGGAATCGTTCGATCCGTCACGGATCCTGAGCGAGCACGGCTCGGAGGGCAAGAGCGGCAACATCTTTTACTTTACTGGTGCGACGATTCTTCGTGTGTTTTCTCAAGACGAATAAACGGCACAAAACTAACGCGTGTTGAGTGACTGAGCAGCAAACAAGCAGTTCATGGTGAAAAGCGTGCCGAAGGAGGAGTTCGATACGCTGCGAGCCATCTTGTACGTTTGCTGCTACCACTTGAACTCGCACCGCATCGGCTGCTCTTGACTAATCTTTTCTCGTGTTGTTTGTGCAGGCCCCACTACCACGAGTACCTTCAGTCAAACCCGAAGTCGATGCTGTGCCGATACTTCGGCTGTCATTCGATCTCGCTCCCTATCGGTAAGCGTCGAATGTACTTCGTGGTGATGCAGAACTTGTTCAACGAAGGCCCAGTAGATCAGCGCTTCGACCTGAAGGGTAACCGTGACCGGCGTCAGGCAGTGAGCGCCACGACGATGAAAGGCCTCATCCAGGTTGCCAAGGACCGGAAAGCCATCGGCCAGCTCTTGATGGACATCGACTTCCTCAAGATCAGCTCCGGTATCTCGCTGTCCTATGCCACCACCGCCCTCCAACAGGACCAACTCTGTAGCGACTTCGTGTTCCTTGCCAGCCGCGGCATCATCGACTACAGCATCCTCTTGGGCGTTCGCTACGACAACCCTGAGAAGCGCAGCTCGCATCAAAACGGACTCGCATCTCACGACGAGAACGAAGTCTACTATATCGGCATTGTGGACATGCTGCAGCGCTACAACTGGCGCTGGACAGTTCAGCGCTGGCTCCTGGGCTGTCTGCTGTGCAAGGACCCGCACGACGTCAGTGCCGTGCCCGCCGACGAGTACGCGACTCGACTGGCAGATTTCGTGCGCGACAAGATGTTCGACATCCAAAGCGGCCCGAGCTTCCGAAACGTGCATAGCAGACACCTCGAGAGCGATCGCACGGGGGACAGCGGCTACAGCTGCGAGTCTTCCCGGGACCCGAGCGTCGCGTCGACGCCGCACACGTCGCTTAGTGTTGGCGTGCTGGAGCCCAGCAACATCTCCTCGCTTGACATGCAGCACCTGTCCGTGTTCTCGGCCAGCTCGTTGGGCACGACAGGCATCGAGCCGTCGTCCTCCTCTTCGTCTCCGTCGGTCGCGTACTCGTCCGTGTGTGAAAGCCCCGTGGCTGCACCGGAGGCGCGCAAGACCACCACCACGTTCTTCGTCTGAATGGACAACCCCAGCCGTGATTTATGGAGATGCCTCTCCGCACTTTTAGTAACTTATCCATCGAGTAGAAGAGTAGAAGAGCTAGCACTTTGTCAAACGAAATGCACGTCAACGTCAACTTCCGCCGAGATGGCTACAGTTTGGAATTGTACCACATGGTGGGTACAAATGCTGAAAGCCCGCGCCACAAGCCAAGATGGAGGACGAAGGTGCGCGCGCGCACTCGTGGTGATAGCTACGCTTTGCGCCTCCACGCCGCACTAAACTGATATGTTGTGGTGCTGCCGCCTTGTTCTCTGCCTCAGGTTCCGGATATGCGTGGGAGGGCGCGCTGGAGCGCAGCTGGGACGTGATCGAGGAGGACGACTCGGGCAACCTCAAGATCGACCAGGCGGTCACGAAGCAGCAGCGCCAGCGGTGCGCACTAAACTGGCAACATGCGGTCGACTTTAATGTTATGGCACTAATCTGGTACTTGTTCGTTCTTGACTCGGCAGTCGCCTGGAGATCGCGCGCAATGTGCGCAAGGGACTGATCCGCTACACGTACGTGGTGATGGATCTGTCGCGCGGCATGGCCGCCAAGGACTGGAAGCCGCACCGCCTGGCCTGCGCGAGCGGGGTGCTGCAGCAGTTCGTCAAGGACTACTTCGACCAGAACCCCATCTCGCAGCTGGGCGTCATCGGCATCAAGGGCATGACGGCCGAGAAGCTCAGCGACCTGTCCGGCAACCCCAAGACGCACATGGAGCGCATCGCCGCGGCGCTGGCCGTGGACAAGGAGCCGTCGCTGCAGAACGCGCTGGAGATCGCCCGGAGCTCTCTGAAGACGGTGCCGGCCTATGGCAGTCGGGAGGTCGTCGTGGTCTACGGGAACTTGGTGACGGCCGACCCGGGCGACATCTTCCAGACGCTGGCGTCGCTCAAGCGAGAGAACGTTCGCGTGTCGTTCATAGGCATCGGCGCCGAGATGCATTTGCTGCGCCGCATCGCGGACGGTACCGACGGCACGTACCACGTCGCGGTGGACGCCAACCACATGAAGAGACTCATGACGGCCTTCACGTTCCCGTCGCCGACGGTGGCGACGGCCGCCTCGCGCTTTGCCACGCTGGTGGAGATGGGCTTCCCACAGCGTCGCAGCGGAGCGCTATCGCTCTGCACTTGCCACCAAGCGTTCACGACCGTCGGGTATCTGTGTCCGCGCTGCAAGTCCAAGAGCTGCGACCTGCCGACGACCTGCCAAGTGTGCAACCTGCCGCTGGTCTCGTCGCCGCACCTTGCGCGGTCGTACCACCATTTGTTCCCCGTGGCCAAGTTCACGCAGCACTTGCTGCGCTCTGGCGCGACCGGCGAGAAAGGAGCGAAGGTCTCCCCCGAGTTGGTTCAGAAGAAGTGCTTCGGCTGCCTGTTGCCGCTGGGACTGAACGGGGAGGGCGCCGCGTACGAGTGCGCCACGTGCCAGAGCGTCTTCTGCAGCGAGTGCGATATGTACGTGCACGACTCGCTGCACAACTGCCCAGGCTGCAGTTGAAGGCGATAGTCTAGAACTAACCCCCGTGATAAAAGGCAACAACTTCGATGTAGCCATCTCGTTGTCGTAGACGACGCCGTCATGTAATTTCCGTTGGAGCATCTTCCCAGCATACAAAGCCGTATATGCGGAGGTTACGCACGCGTTGTGCGTAACACCGGCACATTTCGTCACTGGAGAGCAGGCGGTGCTGTCGACGATCGCCATACATTCGTCCAGTCAGCCTCTATCATGGACGTGTGCGGCGCTTCATGCTCTGCGCGATGATCTCCCAGCGCCGGCGCCTTGTTCCCGACTGCAAAGCTCATTCCTGCATTCGCCTTGCAGCAGTCAACGCCACCACCGGCACAGCGGACCGAAGTCTCCGATAACGCCATGATGCGCAGTGCCAATGCCGCCGAACTGCACGGCCACAAGCTCCGCTGCTCGGACGTGTCGGCCGTCGAAACCGAGTGCAGCAGCGACGAGGAGCTAGATGTCGACGCCTCCGTCGTACAGGCTCAGCCGGAGGAGCAGCAGGAGCAGACTGCGACATCGCCGGTCGTTGAGATCGCGTTTTCGGCATGTTCGTGTACCAAATGGGCGTGGCGGCGTTCATCCAGGACCACTTCGATCTGTCCACCTGCCACTTCTCCGGGTGCTCCGGGGGTTCGTGGGCTGCCGCGTTGCTCGCATCGGAGACCCCGGTGCGGCACGCGTGGGAGGTGATCAAGGAGACCCAGGCCAAAGTCATCACGTCCCCGAAATGGTACTCCGGTTACGGCCGCTAGTGGAGCAGACGCTGCACGAGCCCTGGTGTGACGACCAGGATATCCACAAGCGCGTCGAGCGGCGCCACTTAAGCATCGCAGTGACCAAGTTCCCGTCCATGACGGCGGAGAGTCACACGACCTGGGACGACCTGGACGACCTCACGGGCTCCATCATTGCCTCGTCGCTCGTGCCGTTCGCGCTGTCGGGCAAGCTGTGCATCTCGCACCGCGGCCAATGGTACATCGACGGCGCCTTCACCAACTTCAAAGGAGTCGACTGCGACGAGTACTCGACGTGGGCCGACCTGTCCTTCCACGCGGCGCAGACCGTGCTGGACTGCGCGCGCTCGGCCTCGACGGCGCTGGCGGGGTACCTCATCTCTGGCGCCTGGGGCAAGAACGCCACCAATAAAGTCTTCAGCTCGATGCCCATGCTCACAAGTCCACACGACACCATCGCCCCGTCTTCAGCGACGGCGTCCGGCCCAGTGAAGCGGCTCATCATTAAGCCGTGGAATTGGCGCTCGCAGCCGGTCACCTCGTTCCATTTGTCGGTCGACATGGCCACGCACGAGGAGCGCTTCGCCACGGGCTACGAAGACGCCCAGCAGCACTGCCAAGAGCTGGCGGCCGTGCTGCCGCTCAAGAACGCTTCCAGCGCGTTCTAGACGTCGCAACTGCAGCCACGGGGACCCGTAGGTCACGTATTACATTGTATCTAGGTTTCGAATAAACTATTTGCTCCATTCACCACGTCCACATCTCGCAGGCCTGGCATTGTGCCTGCTCTGTTAAACAGGGAACGGCACAAAACTATCCCCACGTGTAAGATTGATTGACTTGCCACAGTAGTGTGTAGGAACCTCCCGCGTTCTTATCGATTATTTTGTCCAGAAAGCTTCACCAGGAACTGACGGTACTATGGATCGATTCCGCGAAGCATAGCCAACTGACGACACCCCCCTGGTTGCTATAACAGTGGCGTGCGCGAGCCTCTATTTCAGCCTCGACGTGGGCGAGGAGCAAGCCACTTTCTTGTTGCTGCCCTGCTCACTCGTCGATGCTTTGGGCAGGAGGATACTCAAAGCTTCAATCGTTCTCCGTAAAATACTTGAGCGGCTGTCGTCGAGAGAGCAAGCGTCTTGCCATTTTCGTGCGACGAGGGCGATGTTGTCCTGATGCGCTTGCTGCCCGGCAGTGCTCTCTCGCCGTCGGTGGCGGCTCGTACGGTGCTGATTTCGGAGCCAGGCAGCTCCAGCAGCCAACGATGGCTGTGATATGAGCTCAGATACGCCCCGTCGACTAGGGCGTCCGTGACGAGCGCTTCAGTCTTGAACTTGTCTTGCGGGGCACAAGCCACTTGTTCCGCCCTCGGATAACTTCCATCAGTCGTCTCAATGGTGTTCGACCACCTCGCTCTGTGCTCCTCCATCTCGGCGACGGAGCCCAAACTCTTCGAGAAGCGGGTGCCCAACGTCCTCCGCCTCTTGTTCCCGTGCAAGATGCTGTGGCAACGGGCCATCCGCCAGCTTCGCGCCGGGCCCAGGGACGACGAGCGCGCGGCGACGCTGCTCGTCAGCGGCCTCATGCACGGCAACAGCCCGCACTTCCGTCGCCAGGAGCAAACGCTCTACTTCGTCGACATGTTCGGCAAGAAGGTGCTGCGGTACTCTCTCGCGACGGAAGACGTCGGGGTCGTGTACGAGGACACGGAGGACTTCGTGTCGGCTATCGGGTGGCTGCCGGACGGCCGCATGCTCATCGTCCGCACGAAGAGCCGGCAAGTGCTGGTCTTGGACCAGCAGGCCGGTTGCGTCGAGCTGTACGCGGACGTGTCTGCCGTCACGCAGTTCCGCGCGAACGAGCTGGTGGTGTCGCCTTCTGGACGGGTGTACGTCAGCAACGGCGGCTTCGACGTCTCCAAGATGAAGAGCTGCTGCTCGACAACGCTGGTGAGCATCGACCCCGTAGACCGAAAGGTTCGCGTCGAGGCAACGGATCTGCTGCTTCCGAACGGAATGGTCGTCACCCCGGACGGCAAGACTCTCATCGTGGGCGAAGCGTTAGCCGGCCGACTCACCGCCTTTGACATTGTCGAGGACGGCAAGTTGGCTAGCCGCCGGGTGTGGGCCACCGTGGGCGCCTTGCTGGGCGGCATCAGCTTGGACGCCGAAGGGTGCATCTGGGCCAGCGTGCCCCAAATGGGCGCGTACGAGTCGACAGGAGGAGCCCTCGTTCGAGTGCGAGAAGGAGGACAGATCGTGGACCTTCTGGGGTTCCGAAGGAATGGAATCTCGCGTCATGTGCATGCCTGTACGCTCGGGTTGGACGCCACCGGCACAGAGCCTTATCTCTATTTCGTCGAGTCCGTGGCAAGCAAAGACACGGCCGTGTTGATGCAGGGCCATCGGATAGCCCAGAAGAACAGCACCTTGAAGCGCATCCGAGTCGCTGTCGGCCCTGGATCATACCCTTGAACGAAAACTACTGCGGGGGGCAAGCTAAGGATGAGAGGTATGTGACGCTGGAACGTCAAAGCAATATATCACCGCGCTACAACGACTACATGTATACGCTTCCTCGTTCGGGCGACCAAGTAGAGTGACTCGGCTTAAGAAACCGAGTGAAGCTCTTGCGTTGCTAGATCGAGGAGAATTGCCTCTTGTGCGTCGCACTGCAAGCCGTGCACAGCTCCTCGAGTGGTGAGTAAGTCGTCGAAGGCCATGCTGTCGTCCAGCTCTTCTAACGAAGCTTCGGCCAACGACCTCGTGTGCCGATCAATGTACGTGTACATCGACGCGGGGTCCTTCAGCGCACGCTCCTCGAGAGCCACACGTCGCGCATTCGTCTGCGTCCCCGTGTGCACGCAGCGTGTGCACAAGTCGAGTGACTTCTGCTTGACGGCGAGTGAAGTCTTGGCAGGCTTGATGAAGCAAAGTTTCTGGCGTATGTGGCACCGGTAGCACACCAGCTTCGTACAGATGTGGCACTCATAAAAACTCTTCTGACCGAAGGCGTTGCGCAGCTCCCTCGTACACACGCCGCAGCATGATTCCACGCTGCAGCACGACTCCTTTCGATCCGAGGCAGCGTTGACCGAACTAATACCCGCAGTGGTCAATAACCAGTTGAGTTTGCGCTTGCGAGCACATCTGGCCGCCTTGTGCACAAAGTTCGCGGCCTGGATGGTGGCGAAGGGGGCCATTCTGGAAGGAAGGTCTCCAGCCAAATCCACCATCGCCTTGGCGAAGACTTCCACGGTACCCTTGGACTTCTGTCGGAACAACTGGTACACGGTCATTTTGCCTCGAACGAGCTTGCGTTCGGGTAGCTCAGGAGCGCCGCGAAGGTTCAACGAGTGGAGGATCTGGTATCCGATGCGTTGCCCGGTTGCACTGCTTGTTGTGAAGCCGGTGGCTTCGAGATACACAAAGTCGCAGCAGCGCCACACAGGTTTTGCCTTGGTCAGCGCACTGTCGACCTGCCACTTGAGCTGCAGACCGTTGAACGGGTCGCTAGGAGTCGACGTCTCCAAAGATGCCAGCATGGCAAACTCCTGGACGTTGTTGCCCGAGTAGGAAGCGTTGATTTGGGTGACCTCCTCGCTCTGGTTCACGAGTCCATACATGAGGTCATCCAGCTCGCACTCCACCGTCCCCATCCAGATCATCTTGGGCATCTCCACGTGCTCGCTGGATTCGGTCTCATTTGCCACCGAGTGAAACATCCTGGGGCCCACGCTGCTTGACAGCAAGCCACCAACGCGGATCGAGTCGATGATGTCGCCAAGAGATTTCGCCTTGTCCGATCTCCTCGATTGCGAGTCGGTCCTGGAAAACAACGACGTTCGACTTCCTCTTGACCGATTTCCATCGCGTGGCACTGGGCAACCCGCTCTTGCTCACCAGGACGTGCTCGTAGTCGAGAAGAGTTTCATCGACACAGCGCTGTGCCAATCTTTGCACTGACCGGCGATCCGCCACTGAGAGCGAGAGCGGGGCCTCAAACGGGAACGATGACTCCATGAACCGAGATGATCTTGTGCTGAACGTTCTGCCTATTCAACGCAGGGCAGTTCGGCGATTGAGCTTTCGGTGTGGCTTCGTTCATGAGTCGGCGAACAAAGATGGCAACCACGACATGCCACACTCATCAAGATCTGCTCCAGGCTGGCGGAGTTGTAGCAGATGAAGTGGATAGCGCTGCTGTACCTTATTACCCACCACGAGTGGACTTAGCATGGCGAAGTTGAGACTGGCGACTTGGGGTGACAGGTAAACCATCTGAAGGCCTCAGACGTGGTGTTCATTTTGCGATCGTATCAGTCGGTCCTCCGTCTGTTTGGCATCAAAATTGTCTTCGATGAAGACGCCGGACGTGTTCCACTTCACGCAATCGAAAGCAACCCTGCATTCTTTCGTGGTGGGCAACGCTCGTTCTTTCGTGGTGGGCAACGCTCGGATCGACATCGACAAGCTGAGGAGCAGGTGGCGCCTCATTATTGGGCACAGGTCGGCCGGCGTACAGCTCGCAAAGCAGTGATCCAAGTTGAACATACCCCGAACTCGCGTTGACCGCGCCTCCGAACTCAAACTTCTCGATGGAAAACAGTGCTGGAGTCTATAATATACGTCATTCTACTTGTACAGTCCTCATCTTCCGATGGATAAGGACGCTGCTACAGATATCTAGATAGTGAAAAGTCGGCGAAACACTTGCGTTGCTCGATCTAGGAGAACGGTTCCATGCGTAGGACCCGCCTCCAAGTCCTTCTCGGTTGCTTTCGAGACGTCAAACTCCTCAGAGCATGAACCCTCCTCCACCGTTGGCAGCTTCTGACGAGGAATGTACTTGTACATGGACGCGGGGTCCTCGTGTGCGCGCTCCTCGAGCGCTACCCGTCGAGCGTTCGTCTGTGTCGCGGTGTGCACGCAGCGGGTGCACAACTCGAGTGATTTCTGCTTGACGATGAACGAGCTCTTGTCGGGCTTGATGAAACTGAGTTTTTGGCGAACATGGCATCGGTGGCAGACCCGCTTGGTGCAGATATGGCACTCGTGGAAGCTCTTCTGGCCGAAGGTATTCTTGAGCTCTCGGGCGCACACGCTGCAGCACAAGTCGTTGCGATCAGCAGTAGCTCCGTGGCAAACCGAGTTGGCTTCAGCAGTTATCAACAACCAGTTGAGTTTGCGTTTGCGAGCGCACTTCGCCGCCTTGTTGACAGCGTTGGCAGCCTCAGTGGTTGCGATCGACTTCATGCTGACAGGCACGTCTCCAGCGAGATCCACCATCGCCTTGGCGAAGACTTCCACGGTGCCCTTGGACTTCTGGCGGAAGAGCTGGTAGATTGTCACCTTGCCGCGAGTCAACTTCCGTCCTGGGAGTTCGGGCACGCCACGGACGTCTAGCGAGTGCAGGATCTGATATCCGATGCGCTGCCCCGTGGAGCGACTCGTGTTCACGCCTGTGGCCTCGAGGTACACGAAGTCTCGGCAGCGCCACACCGGCTTGGCTTTCGTCAGAGCGCTGTTCACCTCCCACTTGAGCTGCAGGCCGTAGAATGGGTCGCTGGGCGTCGAGGTCTCCAGCGAAGCGAGGGTAGCAAAGTTCTGGATGCCGTTCCCCGAGTACGAAGACTTGATGCGAGTCACCTCGTCGCTCTGGCTCACGAGGCCGTACATCAGATCGTCCAGCTCGCACTCCACCGTTCCCATCCAGGTCATCTTGGGCAGCTCCTTGGGCTCGTCCACCTCCGTCTTGCGAGCAAATGCAGTGGTGGACGACCGAAACGTTCCGGGGCCCACGCTCCTTGACAGTAGATCATCAACACGAGAGGACTCGATGATGTCTCCGAGTGACTTCGTCTTCCGCTTCCGGCGCTTGATCTCCTCAATCGCGCGCTGGTCCTGGTATACCACGATGTTATCCTTGCTCTTGATGGGCTTCCAGCGAGTGACGCTGGGTACGCCGCTCATGCTCGACAGGACGTGCTCGTAGTCCACCATCGTTTCGTCGATGCAGCGCTGTGCCAACGTCTGCATCGCGCGACGGTCGCGCTCCGAAAGCGAGAGAGGGGTCTCGAATGGGCAGGTAGGTTCCATGATCGGAGCTATATAGTTCTTAAAGCTTGCTCAGCGCGGAGAAGTTTGATGAGTGCGCTGTTAGGTTGGCCAAGCTCGCCACAATTTCTCTGGATCAAATAGCGCGTATGGCACTTGCAGGTGGTGAAAGAATGCGGAGCAGCGACGTGCAACCAACGTAGCGAGTTGAACGGATCCATATGAAGGACAGAAAAACACCGTCTGTCTTCCACCGAGATTGTCGCTTAGTGGAAGAGGAACTGGAGCTGAGAACAGAGAGTATGGTGCACGGTGTTATCACTGGGCTACCAGCTTTCGCGCGACAAACTCTTCTAGTATGCCAGATGCCCATAAACTTCAGATGGACGAGTCTCAGTCAATCTGTTTGAGCTTTTTGTGGCGCGTTGGACGGGTGAACGCTAGAAGACCATGAACGTGGCAACAGCGCCAAACAGAAGGCACCAGGTTTCGGTGGCGACTGTCGTTGCCAACATAACGCCGTGCCTACTGCATTTTTTACTACCCGACTGCAAAAGGAATTCGATGAGATGCATTATAGTTTAAACATCACGGACATATTAATTCACAATGCACGGACTCGCTTTCGGGCGAGACGTGAGCGCGTATTTATCAACAAAGTGCCCTACTACGCTCGGAGCGCATCAAGGTCCTGGGTTGGAGCTGAAGTCGCTCGAGTTCTAGCCGGAAGACACCGAAGTGATGGAGGACACTCTTCGAGCCGCCGCGGATTCATAAAAGATCGACGTCGGGTTCTCAAGCGCCAACTCGCCCTGCGCGACCGTGATCGCGCTCATGTGGGCCGCTGTGTGCACGCAACGAGTGCAAATGTCGATGTTCTTCTTGATGACACCGCGTGTGCGTCGATTGAGGAAGCTGATTTTCTTCGGAATGCGGCAGCGTGCACAAATGCGGCCCGAGCAGATACGGCAGGCCTTGTTCATGAACTGCAGCAGGCTCTTGCTGAGGTCCTTCGTACACACACTGCAGAGGTCGAGGGACGGTTTGCCACTCTCGCATGGCTCCATCGTGTGCAGTAACCACATAACCTTGTGACGCTCAGCGCAAAATGCGGCCAGCGTGAGAGAAGACATGGCCTCGGCTGAGAAGAGAGATACACTGGTGGACGGCATCTCGCCCTGCAAGTCGCACAGAGCGCGCACGTACACCTCGACGAGGCCCTTGCTCTTCTGTCGGAAGATGTGGTACAGCTCCAACTTGCCACGCACTAGTTTGAAATTAGGAAGCTCAGCGACGCCAGGTAGCTCCAACGAGTGGCAAAGATGGTATCCCATCCGTTCGCCCGTAGTCGGAGATTGGGTGATCCCTGTACTCTCCATGAAGACGAAGTCGCGAGGACGCATGATAGGCTTCGCCACAAGCGGACCCATGTCGTTCACCGTCCACTTCAACTGGAGGCCCTCAAACGGCTTCATACTGGAGCGCTCCTTGATCGACGCGAGTAGGAAGAAGTCCAGTCCATTGTCCTCCACATTGGAGGACTTGACCTTCCACATGTCTGCGTTCTGGTTCACGACTCCGAGCATGAGGTCGTCAAGGTCACAGTTGATGGTGCCGTGCCACAGCACTCGTTGCATCGCGGGCTTCGCCGGCGCGCCAAGCGTTGCTGTCGGAGCCGGGGGCGGTGTGATCGGGTCTTCAGCAGTGTCGACGGTCGGCTTAGAGGTGCTGCTCGAGGTCTGGAGCGTCACCGCGAGGGCGCATCGGTCCTGGTAGGCCGCAAGGTTCTCCTTCCGCTTGATGAGCTTCCAGCGTTCAGTGTCCAGGACACCGTTTCCATGAATGAGCATCCGTTCGTATTCGGCCATCGTCTCGGACAGGATGCCGTCGGAGATGGACTGGATGCCGTCTTTCTCGCTCTCGGTGAGCTCCACTGGCTGGAACGGGCACGCTGACAACGGGAACTTCATGGCTGCTTGATTGCAATGGGATGAGTGTCGGGAGGCGAAAGGTGAAGTGGCCAGACACTAGAGAGATTTCAAGGGCTGGCCTCCTCGACTGCTGTTGGCCTCTCTTCCGATCTCAGCACTCGAACACGTCATGCACGCAGCCAATGCCTTCGCAAGGCCATGACACCTTCCTCAGAAGCCGAAACCGGCTGGAGACTCCTGGTCCTGATCAGCGATAAGAACTCACGTCAAAGAACTCAAGCAACATACACAACAGGTGGCAGCTCAGGTCGACAACTGGCGGGGGTGGACGATGAATTGCGCTCTCTACTTGCCAAAATAGCGCAACAAGTACTCATCGCAGAGCGATAGGGAGGAGGCAGCCCCATCAATGCAAGCTCGGCGTTTTTCTGCTGTACATTTGCCTAGTCTCCGTTATTATCGCCAGCATGCAGGGGGTGCATCCTTCATGAGCTGAAGCTCAAGGCAGTTGCCGGCGTGTTAATAGCAACAGCTCCAATGCAGACTAAGTACTCGCAATCGATCTGATCAAGGGGCTTACTTCAACGCATATCAATGCTGATAGAATACTGTCGACAGTCACCTGACCAGTCTTGAAGTCGGGCATGTATTTTCGTTCGCCGTCGTGGAAGCAATGCCCGCTTCGATGGGGCTCCAAGCATTTTTTAAAAACTGAGCGGGCTGCCAGCGTAGTACTGACACTTTTTCTCAAGTACTGTCAGTAGTTCACCAGTATTGCGATTAAAACTACTGCAGTAGCAGTAACGCGATTTCATTCGACTTCAGTAATAGTACTATAGTACTATTGAACTACTGCCCGCCGACCAGGCTACATCGACCACCCAAACAGCTTGAGTGACTTCGTTGTCAAAGATTGCCGTGCTTCCATCCACCATCTCCACTCGACGAGCCTCGCTCCGGTTGTGCTTCAAGATGCCTTGCATCTCGGCTCGTTCATTGTCAGTGTTCGTGCGAAGAGAACTCATTACGAAGCTTCCAATCGAGAAAAACGTGCTCGTTGAACGCGTTCGAAGGACTGCTACCAAGCCAAACACGAGCGAAGCTTGGGCGGCCGGGAGGCTGGCAAGACTGTCCGTTGGGGTTGCAAAGCAAATTGCAGAGTGAAAGTTTCAATCCATGAGCGGGAACCCGTATCCGATGCAAGCACGCGATACCTCAATGGAGCAATCGTAGTGCTAAATTACTATACCAACGAGGCATTTGAGCGAGCAGTAGTGACCTGCACATAGCAACATATCGCTTTAGCGTGCGAGAGGGACAGAGGAGGTGACGTGAATAGGAAAGCTTTCATCTTGTCATCCAGGGCGGTGGTCTAAAGAGCCGATCGCCAGATGCGCTTCTGGATTGTCTAACAGTACTATCGGAGCGACATAGTGAATTACTGGTTACCACAGTAACAGTAGAAAGAAAATTTCGCAAACTACTGGATAATGCAGTAATAGTAGTACTACTATAGTACTGTTGTGTACTTGCGACGCGAATTACTACTGATCCTTGCCTGCCATACATCCCATACATCTATTATAGCCCTCGAACGGAGTCACGAGAGGTGTCGGACGATATGGACGTGCTCGAGTGATCGTCAACGGAGCAGGCCGCTTGAGCGCCTCGAAAGGAGTCTCGAGAGCTTTCGGACGATGATAGCGACAACGTTGACACGTGTCGGTGAAGTCGGCCGTCCCCGCTGCTTGTGCAAGCTCGTCGATGTGAATCGGTAGACCGCTGGAATGGCTCGCTCTGCTGATGCACTCAGTGCAGAACTATCGTTTCTTGAGTCTGCAGGTGTGCGGGTCCACAAAATCTCGGCTGAAGATGGTGGAGGTTGATGTAGTTGCCCTAGTACCGACGCAAATCGAGCTTCACCGACGCGGACGATGATCGGTGTCCCAGACTGGCATGGCGTGGCACGCTCGACGGCAGCTTGAGCGACGTCGTGTATGGAGTCAGCAACCAGAACGACGGAGAGGCCCAGACCAAAGCTGCGTACGTGGAGAGCAACGTGGTCGACTCCCAGGTGCTGGCCTCGATCCCGACCACAACGCCGTATGACCCTGTCAAGGGGCTGCAGATCAAGTGGATGGTCTCCGCCTCCGGGCCGGAGTTGAAGCGACTCGTTCGGCTGCGCCACTTCGTCTTCCTCGAAGCCACTGGCGTAACTCTGGTCCGCTCGGTATCCTCCCGACTACGACGAGTATTTCTCTCCTTCACCTCTTCCGAGAGACGTTCTCAAATACGGTCGAGCCCTACAGGAAAAGCATGGGGACCGTCGAGCGACCGCCCTTGTGCTTCCGGCGCAAGAAGCTTCCTCGGATGCTACGATCGTCGATGAGGTTACGTCGAGCTTCGCCGACGGTATCACACGGGAGCACAGTTCCGAAATCGGATGGAGCATTGCCCGATACAAGAATCAATTGCCGTGGTGAGTCACTGACCACGTGCACGCATCCCACGCTGACGCACGCGCGGACCGCGTAGCGGATCCCCCCACTCGGCTCCGTCTCTCAATGGTATCAACTGTTTGTGCTGAATGGCCATGCTCGTGTTTATCTTGCCAACACCTTGTTCAAAAGGTACTGCGTGATGCAGTCTGCATCTAGGCCTATGCATATTGCTCTACATTGACTTCCTTACCACGCGTGCGAAGAGGCCGACGACGGCGACGAGGTGTCCTTGATCGACCCGCCGTCGTGGAAGTCGCCACGGTTCAGGCCATTCCTCGCCACCTCGGCCTGTGCCGCGTCCAGGCAGCTCGTCGTCAGCACCGTCCGGATGCAAGGCGCGCACACCGCCACGGACATCTGCATCACTGTGCGGGTGAGCGGCGACATGTGGTGCAGCTTTTTCGGAACACTGCACCGGGAGCAGACGCAGCCGGAGCAAATGCAGCAGGCAAGTCGGCGCGACAGCGCGCCGCTGACGTCCTTATGGCACACGCGACAGCAGCTCGAGCTGCTGTCCTGGTGTGAGGGCACCGGCTTATGCTTCAGCAGCCACGTGAGCTTCTTCATCTCAGCGTAGTCGCCGAGTTTCCACATGGACACGACGCCCTTGGCCGAGACGAGCGTGGCGATACTCGAGGGCATGTCCCCCATCACGTCGATGAACGCTTTCACGTACGTCTCGACCACCCCCTCGCTCTTCTGGCGGTACAAATGGTACAGCGTCATGTTGCCTCGGATGATCTTGTGCTCGTGGAGCTCCGGCGCGCCAGGCACCGCGACAGAGTGTAGGATGTGGTAACCGATGCGCTCGCCCTTGGAGCTCGTCGCCATCCCCGTGGACTCGAGGTAGACAAAGTCTCGACACCGCACCATGCAGCGCATCATCGACGGGCCGCCGTTCACCGCCCACTTGATCTGTAGCCCTCGAAACGGGTCATCCGCCGTGGGGCGCACGATGGTGTCGAGCACGGCGAAGTCGAGCACGTTGCTGCCGACGTAGGAGGCCTTGACCTTGGCCTCCTCTGCTGTGGGGTTGATGACCCCGTACATAATGTCGTCGAGCGAGCCCTGCACGGTTCCGAACCAGAGCAGCTTCTGCATCTCATTGGGTCTCTCGCGGTGCTCGTAGCCTGAGCCGGACGAGGAAATGGCGAGCGTCAGGCGACGCGGACGCATGGCCTCGCGGTCCTGGTACACGACGATGTCCTCGAAGTGCTTGACCGTCTTCCAGCGGACCTCGTCCACGACGCCGTGCTGCATGTCCAGGTGCGTCTCGTAGTCGCCCAACGTCTGCTGCACGAACAGGTCGGCCAGCTCCACGACCTCCTTGCGGTCGCCCTCGCCGAGCCGCAGCGGCGCGAACGGCGCG
Organism: Phytophthora pluvialis; assembly: GCA_001314425.1. Taxonomy (NCBI): domain Eukaryota; phylum Oomycota; class Peronosporomycetes; order Peronosporales; family Peronosporaceae; genus Phytophthora; species Phytophthora pluvialis. The sequence goes on along the minus strand of LGTU01000052.1, from coordinate 23,749 downwards.
TGCGCGAGCGGGAACTTCATGCGGCTTGAGTAGGTGAATGCCAATGCGGGAATGAACGGCAGCCGGACAGGATACTGCAGCCAAATGATCACCGACGTCAGCGGTGACGACGGTGATATATTGCAGAGCTACTGAACATGCGACGAGGGAACAGCCATCGTTCGTGTTGTCTCCGATAGATATTGACAGCCATTTCGCTAGTTCCATTTGGTAGTCAGCGATAGTAATGGTCGCGGCTTCCGCTGGGCGCTATCGCTCACGCCTTCGACGCCTCCGCGTGCCATTCGCCTCGCCATCTCGACGTCAATGCGCTGGGTGCACTCGCCTTCCGCCACCGCTTCGCGGATGAAAATCCATTCCCGCCGCCAGTCAGTGTCGCATCATGCCGCTGCAGCCCGCGCTGCCAACAGCCCTCTGTCTGTACTCACTTCCCGTTAAACGGCAGTGCACGGAGCTCTGACTGGAGCTGCAAAGCGCTTCAGACCGGTAAAGGCGACCTGGCCGTGATCAGCTCCACACGTTCCCCATTTGAATCAAATTTTGATGGTCTTAACATGTTGAACGCCGTGTGTTAGCATTGTAAATGCTTTTGGCAATGCTAACTTAGCAAGCAGTGCTCATGGAAACTCTTAGTACTATCCGACAACTACAACAACATGTATTATACATTTATTTCACTCACGGCTCGATCGTCGCTTACCTACAACATGATGGACGATGAAGACGAGGTCGGCGAGGCCCAGTACGTGTACGCCTTGAACGGCCCGGTGGTCCGCGAGAGCTCGCCCAGCGTAATGTCCACGCTGTGCACGAACGGCGTCTTTTTGATGCAGCCCGTGCACACGCTGGTAATCTTCCGCACCACCCCTCGACTGTGCACCGGCACGAAGAACATCTTCTTGGGCACGCAGCACCGAGCGCAGATCTCGTTCATGCATATCTTGCACGCTCGTCGCCGCACCATGTTGCCTCGGAAGCTCTTGTTGCATGTAGCGCACCAGTCCGAGCGCTTGACCGGGACGATCGCCCGCCGCTGACTCAGCATCCAGCTGAGCTTCTTCATCAGCGCGTACTCCCCAAGCTTCCACACGGTCACCACGCCGCTCGTCGACAGCGTCGTCGCGACTCGGAGAGGCATGTCGCCCATCAAGTCGATGAACGCTTTCACGTACGTCTCGACCACCCCGTCACTCTTCTGGCGGAACAAATGGTACAGGGTCATATTGCCTCGAACGAGCTTGTGCTCGTGAAGCTCCGGCGCCCCAGGGGTCGAGATCGAGTGCAGCAGTTGGAAGCCGATGCGTTCGCCGGTGGACGAGGTGGTCATCCCCGTGGACTCGAGGTAGACAAAGTCTCGACACCGCACGACGGACCGCATCATGGGCGGACCGGCGTTCACCGCCCACTTGACTTGCACGCCGCGAAACGGGTCTTCCCTCGTCGGGTGCACGAGGGTGTTGAGGACTGCAACGTCGACGACGTTGCTCTCGACGTACGCGGCTTTGACTTTCGTCTCCTCGGCCGTCCGGCTGACGGCGGCAAACATGATATCGTCCAGGTCGCCGAGGATCGTGCCGGACCAGAGCAGCTTGAGCATGTCTTCAGTGCGCTTGGGAGCGCGTGACGGACTGACACGCGACAGCCGACGCTCTTTGAGCGCCTGGCGGTCTTCGTACACGACGACGTCTTCGAACTGCTTGACTCGGACCCACTGCGTTGAATCCACGAGGCCGTTGTTGTAGTGCAGGTGCCGTTCGTAGTCCTCGATCGTCTGGGCGACAAAGTCGTCGGCCAGCTCCAGCAGTAGCTCCTTGTCCGAGTCGATGAAGTGAATGGGCGGGAAAGGAGCGCGCTCGAGCGGGAACTTGGTCATGGTCGCTTGTGACGGAGACTTCAACTTGGCAAGTGCGGTGGGCGTCGCTGTGGATCGGCGCAGCCTGGACGACCACCCGTGGTTGCCAAGATCGAGCGGCGTTCAAGACCGGAGATCGAGTCTGATTCAAGCGAGCTGGCATCCGCTGAGCATGGCAATGAGGCCGCGATTGATCGCGAGTGGCCTCGACAATGCCGATCAACGTGGGACTTGCACGCTGCGGGCGCTTTGATGAGCGAGAAGTTTACTCTCGAGTCAGTTCGCCGATGGAAGCTCGTGCCACTTCGGGGCGTCGGCCCCGCGAGTCCTAGTGATGGCTTGGCGGCTCCAACCCCACAAGATGCCGTTGCCGAAGCGCGAGGTTTCCATTAGCGAGTTGATTCCGAGTGTGGCGTCTCGGACGCTTTATTTTCAGATGAAACTTTGCGGCGGGAGTGTTAAACGCCCGAGCTGCGGCTTCACCAGCCCGTAGCCGTCGCCGTAGATTTGTCCACAACTGTTCATGTTGAAGTGGCTGGACACATTCCCTTCAACATGCAAATGCACTTGTGCTTTGCCCAAGCAAATCGCAAGGAGCGCTTCATCGTGAAACAAATTATCATCCACGAGAGACTGCCGAGGGCACTTGCACAACTGCGGCTATAGCCTACGGACAGCCTCAGTCTCTGGCAGTGGTTTAACCAAGGAGGGTCCATGTGGACCGTTCTAGATTTGCTAGTCGCCGGACAGGTGCGAAGGACTTGATGTCCCTAGGCACCATAGAGCGCTCTGATCGGCGGTGCGGGCACCGCCACTTCGTCTGGGCTAACCACAGCATTAGCATTTGTATGGCTTGCAGCAGTGGAGTCTCCGCGTCTGATTTCGCCTCCACCCACACTACAATACTGTAGCTGCTAACAGCTTGCGTTGCTCGGCTGGTGATGGCCCCCGCCCTGCACAAAACCAATGAGCATCACTTGAGTCAACCGCCACCTCTACATGGCGGTTCTCAGTCGACAACGGCCGTCCGAAGCCTATTAGCTCGGGCAGTGATCGAAACGAGCTGCTCCCCATTGCATCACTCTGCAATTGCCATCGAAGAGAGCAAAGCTCGTCGTGTTCCCCCCTCGCCACCGCACCCTTTTCCGCCGGTCATGTATCCGCTGCCTGTTCCGCCGTACCCGACGAGGAAGCTCGACACCGACGAGACGAACCTCCTGCGACAGTTCACGAACACGCTCACGGCAGCAGCTCTGCACGACTGCGATTGCTTCGCCACGGACTGCCACGGGGGCGTGAGGGAGGACACTCGCCACGCCTGGAAGTTCGTCAAGAAGAACGACGGGCTGGCACTCTATCGCGACGGCGCAGTGGACGTATCGCACCCGGACGACAACATCACGATGGTCGAGGAGAACGGCAGGATCTCCAACCACGAACACCCGCCGCCCGGGCAGATCCAAGCCCTCTTGTGCGTCGGGACCTTATCCGGCACTCTGGACGACGTCATGCTCGGTGTTGTCAGCCCCACCGCCGAAGACACCATGCTCAAGAGCTCCTGCGTCGGAGACAACATCGTGGACTGCTGCGTACTGGCCTCGGTCGTATCTCCAACGCCTGAAGATCCATGGCGCAGCTTGACACTCAAATGGGCCGTGAACGCGGGTCCGAAGACCATCCGCGCGCTTGTTCGGCCTCGAGATTTCACGTACGTCGAGTCTACGGGCGTCGCAACCAACATCAACGGCGAACGTGTCGGCTACCACATCATTCACTCGGTGGCCATCCCTGACATTCAGCCGATAGACGACCGCGAACTCGTCCGAGGCAACGTGTCGCTCTACCATGTCTATCGCCAGAAGAGCCCCAACACTGTCGAGGTGCACGTCCGAGCGTTCTGGCAGCTCAACGGCCGCATGCTCCCAGCTGCCCAAACCTACTCGTGCGTCGAAGCCACCCTCGCCATCGCCCGGATCCGAACCTGCTCACAGATGAAGAAGCTCGCGTGGTTGAGCCGGAGGAGCCGGAGGAGCCGAAGCGCGGACAGCGAGTCCGACTCGAGTTGCTGCAGCCTTTGCAGACGGTGGGTCGGTGGCTGCTTCACCATCGACAAGTGCTGTTCAGTCTGTCAGAGTATCAGTTGTCGACGATGCAGTACTTCCAAGCTGCTCAGCCACTTTTCATCACTCCAACGCAAAGTCGTCAACAGGCGACAAACTGTTTGTCGTCGGTGTGTGCGTGAGTCGGAGGAGAGCATCGTCGGGCAAGAGTCCAAGCGTGCCAAGCGTACCAAGGTCCTCTGCTCCAGGGCGCTGTCGACCGTCTCCATGACGTCGTTAGACAGTCGGGACTGGAACTCCAGCGATCGCAGTCGAGTGTTCTCGTCACGTCGCAGCGACGGCTTGGGGTCCTGTGGTGGGCACCCGTTCGTAACCACCGACGGCTGACCATATTCGACCCACTGACCGTCCCACCGGATCACACCGCTTCAGACGACCAGGCTGCATCCGCGGCGATGACCACGCAACAAGAGCTAGCGAAGGTCGACCTGTTCTCCTGGGCGATCCCAAACGTCCGCGTGCTCTTCCTCCCTCTGCGCTTCGTGGGCTACTGGCTGCAGTGGAAGCTATGGTCGCCGGACCCCAATACTCCTCAGGCTCGGACCCTCGTGAAGGAAATCATCTACGGCGAAGGCCCTCGCTTCCATTCTGCGTCACAGGCGCTGTACTTCGTCGACATGCACGGCAAGCGAGTACTCAAGCATTTGCTGTTATCCGGCAAGACGGAGCTGGTCTACGAGGACCCGGAGGACATGCTCTCGGGTCTGGGCTGGCTCGCGGACGGGAGGCTGCTGGTTGTGTCCATGAACAAACGCCGACTGCTCGTTCACGACGAGAAGACCAGCTCGACGGAGGTCTATGCAGATGTGGGGGACGTCACGTCGTTCCGGGCCAACGACATGGTGGTGGCTCAGTCCGGTCGCGCCTACGTGGGAAGCTTCGGCTTTGACATGGCCAACGTCGCGGCGTACTCGAGATCCGCCATCATAAGCGTTGGTATCAACGGGGACGTTCGCGTCGAGGCACCGGACATGATCTTCCCCAACGGGATGGTCATCACGCCTGACGGCAAGACGCTCATTGCCGCCGAGACCTTCGCTGGCCTTCTCACTGCTTTCGACGTCGGTGAGGATGGCAGGCTGAGCAGCCGCCGCGTGTGGGCCAACGTCGGATCTTTCGTGGATGGCATCTGCCTGGACGCCGAAGGTTGTGTGTGGGCAAGCATCCCTCAGTCGGGTCTCTATCCGACGGGTGGAGGGATCCTGCGTGTGCAGGAAGGCGGCAAGATCCTCGATGTGTTGGGCTTCGGCGCCAACGGCATCAAGAACTCGGTCTTCGCGTGTCAGTTGGGGACCGACGCCGACGGCAAGCATCAGCTCTTCTTCATGGAGGCGGCTACATGCTACGACCATGTGATCTGGAAGGACGGCCCGGAGGCTGCCAGGAAGAACGGGCAAGTGAGGGCTGTCGAGGTTAAGGTAGGCCCGGCGCGAATCCTGGGCAACGATAGCTACTGCGGAGGCTATTGCTAGGTGCTTGCGGTTTTGGTTCACGTCAACGTGTTCATGTTGAAGTAGATCATTGATTGCATCCCTTTGTTTAACAATGATAACAGTGACAGTCTCTGTGTGCAACCCGATCAGGCTGCTGTCCTAGCTTCAATACATGTATCTGTCCGCACGCCGCGGTGCACGCTCATTCGGCAATTTGCCTCGGCGAGGAGAGATCTCTGCGCCATCAAGTCTCGAAAACTCAACGACCATGTCAGCCACCGCATCGACCCGGCCGGAGCAGGAACATGAGCCAGTGAATGAGCTGATCCCCGACGTGAAGAAGGCTCAGCAGCAGCAGGAGCTTTTCCCGAAGGTGTTTCCGAACGTGCGCATGCTGGTCTTCCCGTTCCGGTTCCTTGGGTACTGGCTCGGTCGCAAGTTGTGGACGGAAGACCCTCACGCCCCACAGGCGCGAACTCTGCTAGACGACATCGTCTACGGCGAAGGCCCGCGCTTCCGAATTCCAACGGGGGAAGTTTACTTCACGGACATGCACAACAAGAAGGTCATCAAGTACTCGCTGGCAACGGGGAAGAGAACGCTGGTGTACGACGACCCGGAGGACATGCTGTCCGGGTTGGGCTGGCTGCCGGATGGCCGTCTGCTGATCTCATCCATGAACAAGCGTCAGGTGCTGGTCCACGACGAGAAGTCCAAGACGACCAAGCTGTACGCGGACGTGAAGGACGTGACGCAGGTGCGCGCCAACGACATGGTGATGGCCACAAACGGCCGCGCGTACCTCGGCAGCTTCGGTTTCCACCACGAGGACCTCATGTCAATTGCAAGCTCTGCGATCGTCAGCGTCGGCACGGACGGCGCCGTCCGGGTGGAGGCGACGGGTGTGGTGTTCCCTAACGGGATGGTCATCACCCCCGACGGCAAGACGCTCATTGTTGGGGAGACGTTCGAGGGGCGACTGACGGCGTACGACATTGGCGAGGACGGGAGGCTGTCGAACGGCCGGCTGTGGGCCGATGTGGGCTCGCCCGTGGACGGCATCTGCCTGGACGCGGAGGGCTGCGTCTGGGCGAGCATCGTGCAGTCCGGGATGTACCAGACCAGCGGCGGCCTCGTCCGCGTGAAGGAGGGTGGCGAGGTGCTGGACGTCATCGGCTTCGGCGCCAACGGGGTCAAGAAGTCGGTGTTTGCGTGCCAGCTGGGCACGGACGCCGAGGGCAAGCACCAGCTCTTCTTCATGGAGGCGGTAACATCGTACGACCACCTGATCTGGAAGGACGGCCCCGAAGCGGCCCGCAAGAACGGCCTGCTCCGCGCCATCGAGGTTAAGATCGGTCCGGCGCGCGTCCCGGGCAGCGACGCGTACTGCGGCGGCTACTGCTGAGCATTGGTCAGATAGCAATGTGGTCGATGATCGACTCGATCCGTTCCACTTCATCACGCGTTATCCCTGCGATTTTCCATGAGCTTCCCAAAAGCGATATGAATACTGTTATCATGATGACATTTAATACAGCGTAAAGTATGCTTGCAGATTACTGCACTATAAAGTGCCGCAGGGAAATCATTCCGGGGCTGCGTTGGTGCCGGCTGGCCGACAACCACCGATTTACTGCAGCGAGGCCCTCATCTTGACCGTTTCAGCTGCCATACTCTCCGCTTGCTTTCGGTCTTCACTGCCGATGTTCCCTCCTTGGGCGCTCGTCGACAGACTTGGGGTGCGCGGTCGATGTGGCACGGAAACGACCTCGTAATCGCCCCGCTTACCGATGTCTTTGCGCGCAGCCAATGGCTCGCAACGGAGCGGCCCAGTCACGGGGATCGGCGCCACAACGCCAATCAGCGCATATAGCGCGCGTGTATGGGCAGGCCAAGCAGCTCGCTCTTCAATTCCACGTCGCCAGGCACCGCGTTGAACCTGTTGCCAAGAGACTTTAAGAAATAAATCCCGTAAACGGGCCTCGAGCGTCCGATAGGGGAGTTGTAGACCACCAGCGGCGTTTAGTCGGCTTGTCTTCTATGGTGTAGGAAAATCTTAGCGGACGAATAAACACGTCGCGCACCGTTTTATTCCATGCAATCCGTTCCAGCCACTCGTTTTTAAGACGCCATCTCCCCTATTTATTGTCTCATCATCCAGTTGATACGACATGAATTAGTCAGCTCGCTAATTTTAGGGCGTGCCGCCACCGGAGCGACGGAGCGACCGTCGACGTCACAAGTCGAAAAGGCTCAAGACACTCAGCAGTAGCAACAGCTTGGACTTCTGTTCGGGCGCTCGCTCCTGCGCCACCTACACGCACCCCCGCCCACCAGAGGATCCGCTTCAGGGCCGCAGCTTTCTAGTGACCCTCCCCTCACGCGCCAAAGCCGCGCCAGAACCGATGAAAATGGCGTCAACCCCCGTCGCTCCGTCGGCAGCTCCAGCGCCCGCGCACACCGGCCCGCCTGCAGCCGCCGCGAAGCCTCAGCCGACCGCAGGAAGCTCGCAGCAAGACGCGCAGCAACAGCGGCAGGCGACGACGCCCCCGCCGACCGCGGAGGATTTCAGCACGCAGGGCATGACGACGCTCTGGCCCGACAGCCGCTGCTACCTGCGCAACCTCGTGCTGGGCCGCGAGTGCCGCAACGTGTTCAACCTCGAGCCTAACACCATCTTCCTCAACCACAACGCGTACGGCGTGGCCCCCAAGCCCGTCATGCAGGCGCAAGCCCACTTCGTCAACAAGATGGAGATGAACCCGGATCGCTTCATGCGCCGCGAGGTGCCCGTGATGCTGCGCCAGGCGGCGTCGCACCTCGCGCGCTTCATCCACGCAGACGCAGAGGACCTCGTCTTCGTGACGAACGCCACGACGGGCATGAACGCCGTGCTGCAGTCGCTGGACTTGCAGAACGACGACGAAGTCCTGTGTCTTAACCTCACGTGTACGTTCTGCCTGCGCATTGGATGGGAAGCACTGCATTGCATGCCTTGTGCTGGCAAGAAAGCTGACTTTGTACTGCTGTTTTTCTTGCTTCTCGTTCTACAGACTCGGCGGTGCTCAACACGCTGCGCCACCTTTGCTACTGTACGCAGGAGTTTGTCGAGCTCAAGGTGGTGGACGTCGTGCTGCCCATCGAAAGCTACGACGCGTTAGTTCAGCAGGTAGTGGATGCGATCACGCCCAACACGCGGCTGGCCGTGCTCGACCACATTGCCAGCACCACAGGTTTCGTGCTGCCGCTGGAGAAGCTGATCCCTATTTTCCACGCGCGGAATATCCCCGTGCTGGTGGATGGCGCCAGCGCTCCGGGCCAACTGCCGCTCAACCTCAACGAACTGGGTGCCGACTTTTACGTGGGCACGTCGTACAAGTGGCTGTTCGGCTGCAAGTCCTCCTCGTTCCTGCACGTGAGCAAGGGGTACCAAAACACCGTGCGTCCTGTAGTGACGTCGCTAGCGTACGGCCAGGGCTTTGTCGAAGAGTTCGCGATCCAGGGCACGCGAGATGAAGCCAACTTCCTCACGATCGTGTCGTCACTGGACTTCTACGAGAGCGTGGGCGTGAGTCGCGTGTACGCGCACAACAAGTCGCTGATCGACTGGGCCGGCGAGTACCTGGCCACGACGTGGAAGACGAACATCTTGCTGCCGGCGTGGCAGCGCGCTCCGTTCGTATGTAACGTGCGCATACCCGTGGCGTGGCCGACGAACTCGGACGGCACGCCGCTGTCGCACGACGAGGCGCTGCCGCTGTGCGACGCCATCATGGACTTCCTGGACGACCGGTACCGCATCGTGGTGCGCGTGGTGCCGTTCCAGGACCAGCTCTACGTGCGCATTAGCGCGCAGATGTACAACGAGCGCAAGGACTACGAGCAGCTGGGCCAGGCCATGCTGGAGGTCACGAACACCCCGACTCTAGGCGACTATCTCGCGCGGATGCGACTCTAAACCAGCCAAGCGTATAATATACACACGATGCACGGGTCGAGAAGCGTTTATTTGCATAGCGATGCAGGGCGGCGGAGCGTGAACAACGGGGACATGAGCGAGTCCTAGTACAAACTCACCTGCAGATCAGACGGCCGTCATCACAACTTTTGTCCATTTACCGAAATGATTAGACCAATCTGCTGGGATTCTTCCTCAGAAATGCGACACACAAAATCCACACCACGTTAGACTCCGCCGGAGGGCTCCGCTATTCGTCCTGCTCACAACAGAAACAGCGGCACGAGGCTCGGATCTCTAACGGAAGAACCCGCACTCTCTCTCACTCTCTCACAGCCATGACGGAGCAGATCACCACCATGGAAGGCGCCATCCGCGCGGCCGAGCAGACGCTCGAGCACCTGTTCAACCCGTCGCTGGACCAGGACAAGCGCATCCCCATCGACCTCCTCCACGAGGCCAAGGGCCTGGCCTTCCTCACGGTCGTCAAGGCCGGCTTCATCTGGACGGGCAAGGTGGGCACGGGCGTGGTCATCTCGAAGTTGCCCGACGGCCGCTGGTCGGCCCCCAGCGCCATCGGCACGGCCGGCATGGGCTTCGGCGCCGAGATGGGCGCGCAGATGATCGAGTTCATGATCATCCTCAACTCGGACACGGCCGTCAAGAGCTTCATGCAGAAGGGCCAGCTCTCGGCCGGCGCCAACCTCGAGTTCGCGGCGGGTCCCTACGGCCGCGCGGCCGGCGCTAACGCCAACTTCAGCTCCTCGGGCGTGGCCCCCAACTACACGTACAGCCACAGCAAGGGCCTCTTCGGCGGCGTGGGCCTGCAGGGCTCGGGCATCCTCGCGAGAGCCGAGATCAACCGCAAGTTCTATGGCCGCGATATCACCCCGACGGAGATCCTGACCGGCGCCGTGGACCAGCCTGCCGCTGCCTCGCAGCTGTACGACGCGCTGCAGCGCGTGGTGAGCATCCCGCCGTCGGGCGGCGTGCAGAACCTCAAGCAGAAGCTCATGTCGCCCTTCACGGACCGCATGCCCGCTGCTGCCGTCGGCCCGGACGTGCAGGTCGTGTACGACCGCGTGCTGCGACTCATTGAGAGTTTCTCAGGCCCTGCCGGCGTGGACGAGTTCAAGACTAGCTGTAAGGACTACGGCCAGAACCGATGCACGGACGACCAGTTCGTCACCTACTTGGACAGCAAGTTCACGCCCGAGCAGACGCTGGATCTCGTGCCCGAGGTCGTCAAGCTCCTGCAGGACGCCAACAAGCGGAAGTACATCTGGGTACGTCGTGCACTGCAGTTGCAAGGTGACATGTAAACTAATTATGATGTGTTTGGTGATTGTACAGGACTACTACCTCAAGGTCAAGACTGAGCACGGCTCGCAGCCCCGATCGACGGGAGCTGCGGGTTCACCTTCGCTCTTCTAAGGTCAGGGAAGCGAACCAAGCTTCGGTGGGAATAACTCGCCCGGTTAGGTTGGACAAACCAGTGATACGTTGAAGAACCAAAGCAAGACAGTTAGGTCGGAAGGCGTTTAGCTCTACTGACATCCTTTTATCAGCTGCGTTAATTTAGCTAGCAATCGAATGTTGCTAGTTTTGCTGTCTAAGTGGTGGGTTAGCCGTATCTGTGCTTGAGAACGCCACAACGCGGCGTCGTACTACTTACATTATGCCGAGTGGAGATACTCATCGACTCACACTCCTCGTGCGGTGTTGGCGGAATGCTTTACTACGAGGCGCGCGCTGAACGAAGTAGTGGCCGAATTCGCGGTCGAGGGGGTCCAACGGTGGGGCTTCTGGTGCACCGACAACGTGTGGCAGCAATGGGGAGTCGTCAATACCTGAAGATTCTTCTTCGTCGGAGGACGGCAGCGAAGAGTAGATCCAACCAGGACAAAACCGCTCCTTATACGCTTCTAAGGACTGTTTGTTCGTGCCATACGCCACAGCGTTCAATAGAGGTTGCAGCGGATCGCAGACGCTCTCCATCACGCCAAGGAACTCGTTCGGTGTGTGGTCAGCGCGGAAAAATTGCACCAGTCGGTTAATGACCCCCCAGACCGAGCAGAGGAAGAAGATCCCCAGATAAAGCTTCACCTTCTCTCGAAAGCGTGGCGCCATGGGGTCCATGTACAGGAACTTGAGAATGGTGTGGTAGACGCCCACGTTGAAGACAAACACACAGAGGACAGGTGCGTAGAACAGCAAGAGCTGTTGCAATGCACCTTCACGTCTCCAGACGAGTGGATCTTCTCCTGCCTCTTCATGCGTCGTGTGGACCGTGATCCAGCACCACCGACGATCCGCTCCACCAACTCCGAGATGCCCCGTTAATTGGCGAAGCACCAGATACACCAGCACCAGTCCAGGCAGTCCCCATCCCACACCGCGATACACCCACAAAAACTTTTCCGGGTACTCGTTCCTGGATCAATTTCACAGCACCAATGTCAGCACCACTGCCAATCTCATTGCAATCACAGTCTACGTAGACGCACCGCTTGACGATGATCTGGTAGAGATGGAAGGCGAAGCAGGCCGTCCAGAGGTACGACGCCAGGTAGAAGTACTGCAGTGCCAGCGCCTGCGCGTAGCACAGTCCCTCGTGCTGTCGGTAGTTCTGCCCAAGCCCGTTCACTACCAGCGACCTAGCAGCAATATAATCGCACACGACAGTGCCTCGTTAGTGCTAAGAGCTCCTCGGGATCAGAAAAATGGGGACCAATGACGCACAAGGCGAAGGCGGCGGCGGTGCCGAGCCCCGCGAGGCCCAGCGACGTGACGATGCGGCGGCTGACGTAGTTGGGCGCCTCCACGCGCTTCCACGTCGCCAGCAGGAAGCCGCATCCCGCGCAGGACACGCACGCGGCCACTAGCAGCAGCACCTCTTGCGCCAGCTCCATCGCGAAGTATCTGATCAGGAACCATGTGCACCACGTACCTTATGTGTGCCACAATAAACGTACTTCAATGATTGCGCCGTATGCTGAAAGGGGCGGCTTCGACGCTCAGTCTGACTTTTGCTTAGTGGCGGGAATAGGGCGACTAGACGATGCCGTCGCTCGCTTCACCCGCGGGCCACGGGGCCTCTCCGCGCCCGGCGGCGTCTCCGCTGCTGTCCCAGGTGTCTCCGGGTCGGGCGCACGCCGTCGCGGCGCTGCGGTCGCTGGGTGGCCCTGCGAAAGCCGATGCCAACGCCTCCGTCATGGACGAGCTCCTGCTCAAGTATCTGCAGACGAGGGGCTACCACGTCTCCAAGGGGGGAGCCCAGCAGCATCAAGCCACACCAGAGGAGCGGCGGCGACTGCTGGGCGACCAGACGGCGCGGATAGAGGACGCCAGCATCGACAAGTACGCGCGGCAGATGGGCTTGACCACGGAGGCCTGCACGGCGAACCACTTGGTGCGTTGCAACGACAATTGCTACGGCAGTGACAGTAGTTGCTACTGGTACCGCTGGGATTTAGCTACTTGCTGCCGAAAGAACGGCGTCTGTGGCCTGCTGGAGGACGAGATAACGTGGAGTTTTGTTGCTGACAGGTTGGTTGTGATGCTTTGTGGCGCTGCAGTTGTTCTACGGACTCACGGGCGGCAATCCGGGGGCCTATGATGAGGCGTACGGGAAGCTGCTAGACTGGATCTGCAACTCGTTGGACATGTACCGCAACGAGCTGCACGCGGTGGCCTTCCCGATCTTCGTGCACTGCTTCTTGGAGCTGCTGTCGAAGGGGTTATTGGAGGCGGGCAGGGGTTTCTTCCATCGGTATGCTGCGGACCACACGAGACTGCACTTGGAGGAGCTGCGCACGCTGAGTCTCGTGTTCTCGCCCCAGCATTTGCGCGAGAACGAGTACGTGCGCGAGGTGCTCCACAGCAAGTTCAACGTGGAGATGAGTTTGCTGTCGTTCGAGCTGCTCAACACATTTTTAAGCCAGGAAAGGCTTTTCCTGCTACTTTCGATTGTCAACGAGCGGGTGAATCTCGTGGTGACGTCGAACCAGCCGGGCTTACAGATTCAGCAGCTACAGGATGCACCTACACCAGGCGAAGTACTGAATAATTTGGAGCCGAAGGACGATGCCGCCAGCGGATTTAAGACCTCGGATGAACTTGCTCAGGCTGTTGCTGCGTCAGACCATCCTAGCGAGAGTGAAATTGCAACGACGTTGACGACGGGCCCCTATGATGTTGACTACATGGTGCGTGCTGCTGTCGGATCGGCGGCAGCTACTGGGAGTGAGGGCCACACAGTGCACGATCTGAACGCTATTCCGGTAATGTGGGGAGTCCTTCCTGAGCGCAAGGTGCACGATCCCTTCGCGGAAGAAGGGGAAGCAGAAAATGAAGGCGGTGCAACTGCCAATGGGGCAGCAGGCAGTAGCTCAGCCAGTGGCGCTGGTGAGGCTGGAGCAGCTGAAGGGGACAAAAAAGCAGACGGCTCGAAAGATAAAGGGAAGGCCTCTACAGCGTCTGCAGATGCACAGCGTAAGCACAAACGTGTAAAGCTGTCAAATGACGGCACGGTAGGCAAGAAGAAGGAGGTGTTGGAGGAGACAGGCCCCCTCCCAGACCGGAAAAATGCTTTCAATGCTGAGGTGATGGAGAAACTTGTGCTGCGCGTACCCGCCAACAGGAAGGAGCACATTCTTGAGGATATTCGGGTCCGTGCTCCAGTGAGTCGCAGTGCGCTGCCGTCCGCCCTGTGTTTTACTCTGCTGAATTCGGCAACACACATCAACAACATGTGCTTCAGTGACGATGTGACCATGGTCGGTGTTGCCTGCGACGACGCCTCCTTCCGTGTTTGGCGCAACGACGACCAGCCGTTGGGAACGGCCACAGGGTCTGCTTACCACGGCAATTCAGGGCCATCTTACACCGAGGCAGAGGAAGAGGAAAAAATGGCTGTGCTGCGAGGCCACTCGAGCGCTGTGTATGGTGCAAGTTTCTCTCCTGACAATCGTTTCGCACTCACGGCGTCGGCTGACTCAACAGTGCGGCTGTGGAGCTTGGCGGCGAAGAGTAACCTGGTCGTGTACCGCTCGCATCATGGTGCTCCCGTATGGGACGTTACCTTTGCGCCGCTCGGATACTACTTCGCGACCTGCTCCATGGACCGGACTGCTCGACTCTGGAGTACGGACCACATGACGCCTCTGCGCGTGTTTGCAGGTCATCTATCGGATGTGGACTGCGTGCGCTTTCACCCGAATCACAACTACCTGGCCACGGGCTCCAGCGACAAGACCGTACGGCTGTGGGACGTGCAGTCCGGCAAGTGTGTCCGTGTGTTCACAGGCCACTTTCGAGGGGTGCAGTGTCTTGCGTTCTCGCGCAACGGCCGATACCTCGCAAGTTCAGGCGAGGACCAGTACATCAATATTTGGGATCTGCAGGCCGGCAAGCGTCTGGAAACCCTCATGGGCCACAAGGCCATGGTCACGTCGCTGGACTTTAGCCAGGAGAGCACAATTCTAGCGAGCGGTGGTATGGACTCGACGGTGCGTCTCTGGGATATGAAGGCGCTCACCGAGAAACCCACGACCTATTCAGCACTGTCGGGGGCAATGGAAGACTTGCACGTGAGCTCATCGGATGCAGACACGCCGATCGGCACCCAGCTCCCCGGGCGAAGCCGGTTTGTGAAGCCCATGCCGATGGTACGGCCGGGAGCTGTACAGGAGCTGCCGTCCTCGCGCTTCCTCCTCAAGACGCTGCGCTCCAAGCAGACGCCCATGTACCGTGTCCACTTCACGCCGCGTAACCTGCTGCTTGCTGGCGGCATCTTCCAGTCGAAAATGGAGACATAGCGTGCTTTCGCGCAGGACTTAGCAACCCCACGGCGACCTTTTTGAGGGATAATCTAATGCAAAACGTCACTCACCCCCCACCCTCCTCAACGTCGTGTCGAGTGGATTAGTTTAACTACAGCTACTGCGCTACCTATCTCGCTTGCACCACGCTCACTTCCGAAGGAGAGCGACCGCCAGCGCAGCGGCGACGACCGAGAGTCCCGCCGTCACGCGCTTGGTGAACTGCATCTGGCTCTCGAGCGCGTCCACCCTCTCGAGCACGCCGCCCATGGAGCGCGCGGCGTACTTGCCCAGCACGTCCGGCTCGAGGTTGACGCGGTCGCCGACCTGCTTGAGCGGCAGGATGATGTGGTTCTGCGTGTGCGAGATGAGCATGACGGAGAACCAGCCGTTGGTGCGGTCCACCTCGCACACCGTGAGGCTCGTGCCGTCGATGGCGATGTAGCCCTTGGTCACGATGTCGCGCAGGACCTCGGGCACGACCGAGATCTTGACCCAGAGCGAGTCGTCCTCGCGAGTGAAGGACAGGATGGCGCCCGTGCCGTCCACGTGGCCCTGCACGAAGTGGCCGCTGTTGCGCGCGTCCACGCCCATGCTGCGCTCCACGTTCACCTTGTCGCCGACCCCGAGCCGGCCCAGGTTGGTGCGGCGCAGCGTCTCGGGCGCCACGCCGAAGGCCACGCGGTCCTCGTCGATGCTCGTGGCGGTCAGGCACGTGCCGTTGACGGCGACGCTGCAGCCCAGGTACGCGCCCTCTAGCGCCACCGTCACGCGCACCACCAGCTCGAAGCCCGTGCCGCGCTCGCCGTTCCACAGCAGCAGGTTGCTGCGCTCCTGCATGGACACGACCGTGCCGATCTCCTCGATGATTCCGGTGAACATGGTCTCAGTTGACGTCCAAAAAGCGATAATGAGCTTCATAGTGAAGCTTATGGTTCGCGGATTGGCTGTATCGACTGGCAATTACTTACGTAATCAGCGTATGGGACACTTTGATTCGGACACGTTATGCGAAGTACGAGGATGTGTAGCCATGTGTCGACGAGTTAGTACGCGTTGGTGCTCTGCTGGCCCTGGGCGATCTTGACGCCGGCACTTGTGCCGAGACGAGTGGCTCCGAGCGCGATCATCTCCTCGGCGTCGGCGGCCGAGCGGATGCCACCGCTGGCCTTCACCTGTTTGCCTGCGGGCTTGGCGATGCTCGCCATGAGCTTCACGTCCTCGTCGCTGGCACCTGCACGACCAACAACACACAGCGCCCAAAGCTGTTAGTCCTTCGTCACTCAGAGTCACTGCAAGTTTTGGGGACGCACCCCGCGTGGAGAAGCCCGTGGAGGTCTTGATGAAGTCGGCGCCGGCCGCGATGGCGAGCTCGCTGGCCTTGCGGATCTGCTCCGTGCTCAGCAGCGCCGTTTCGAGGATGACCTTGCTGATAGCGCCGCGCTCCTTGCACACAGCCACGACCGCGCAGATGTCGCGCAGCACGAAGTCGTACGCCTCAGCGTGGAGCATGCCCACGTTGATGACCATGTCGATCTCCTCGGCGCCGGCGTCCAGGCACTGCTGGGCCTCGAACGCCTTGGTGGCGGTCGTAGCGGCCCCCAGCGGGAAACCCACGGCGCAGCACACTTTTACGTGCGCCTTGCTGCTGTCCTTGAGCTCATCCAGTGTCTGCAGCAGCATAGACATCAGCCCCAAAGTATCCTTACTCGGCAGTATTGTTGGTGCAACCTCCGCACCTTGCGAGCCAGCGACGCGTACGACGAGTTGACGCACACGGAGCAGAAGGAATATTGGGCGGCCTCCTGGCACAGCGTCTTGATCTGCGACGGCTGGGCGTCCGCCTACAGTCACAAAAGACAACATTGACAAGAGATCGATTGGGCTCAGCTTGTCTGGCATTTGCTACTGGCGGTTGTAATGCAGCAGCGCGCACTTTCAGCAGCGTGTGGTCGACGTATTGGTTCATGGATTGACGTGTGCAATGCGAAGCGCGTTGGTGAATGCAAAAAGCGACGGCGTTCGTCTGCAGCTCTCTACACGCCTCGGTAAGTATTCCAGTGATACAACAGATTTTCGTCCAATACAGTCGAACTCGTTCTTTTCAACGATTGGATGAAATTAAACTGATTAGTCGTAGAAGCCAGCCAATCGCCTCGTCGCAGGCCAACTTCAACTAGCACACGTCACACATTTCCGCTGCTCACGAGACTTTGGACGCCGCGGCAGCAACTGCAGCGCCTAAAAGGCCGCCGGGGCGAGCGAAGCGCAGCGAGTGCACCGCCCAGAGCGACGACCCGAGCACCACCGCCGCGCCGCCCTGGTGCACCATCGCCAGCGGCGTCGGCACCTCGTTCACCAGCATCGTGGCGCCCATGAACACCTGCCCAGAAATAACTCAGTAAGAAACAACACAGCAAATCCCCTGCAAACTCAAAGCGTTTATCGTACTTGGCCGCCAACAGCAGCGAGCGCCAGCGCCATGGCGCGCTTGGCGTCCTCCGGGAGGTTCGTCCAGATGCTGGGCTTCCGCGCCTTCAAGAACACCGTCGTGTAGGCGGCGAGCGTGGTCAAAGCCAACAGGCGGTGGTCGAACTGCACCAGCGCCACGTTATCGTGGAAGTTGCGCAGCCACGGCTATCGCATACATGAGAGTACCGTTAGCAGCTTAATGAGCGTGCACATCAGCACTTGCTACCAACCAACCGTCTGCTCGAAGAGGCCGTGCGGGATCCAGTGGTCGCCCATCTTGGGGAACGTTTGAAACTCGCGTCCGCCGTCAATCTCAGCCACCAGCGAACCCGCGAAAATCGTACCGGCAACCAGGCCCGTGAGCGCCACAAAGTGTTTGCGAACCTCGCCCATCTCTTTCAGCACGCCCGGCGTCATGAGTCCACGCACAGTGATCGCTCTCGACACGGGCGAGACGATTCCGAGCCCCGTCCAGACTAGAAGCGAAAAATTCGCCAGTGACAGCGCTGACTGCAACCGTTAAACAGCAAACGTAAGCTACACTGAGAGAGAAAGCAACCAACGTACCAATCTTCCGAAAACTTACATGAACCGGGAGGAAGAAGGTTGCTCCCTCGAACATCGGCTTCTGGTCGCGTCTGCCTTTTCCAGCAGACTTGACGTTCTTCTCCACCATTTCTCGGCCGACGTACAGTTGGGTTGCTCCCAGCCCAGCAATTAGCGCCAGAGGAGCTTGCGCTGGGATTGGGATCTTACCCTTCATCGCGAAGTACGCCAGTGGGCCCACGAACGTGAGAGCCGTCAACTGGCCGAGCTTACGGTGAGCCGATTCCCACTTGTAGTTTCGCTTGAAATCCTCGAGCGTCTAACACAGCAACGTCAGGGTCAAGTCTATCCATAGGATGATCGAGGAGGTTGCACGCTCTCAACGTACCATTGGGGTGCGCTGTGAACGAGCACAGAAATCACGATAGACATCGAACTCGTCGTGCCACTCACTCTCAGTCTTCGGTGAGTGCATGAAGCGCGGCTTCCAGTACAGCGTGGATGCCCCAGTTCGCGTGAGGCGTGCCGCAGCACCAACGGTAAGCGTGGTCGCTACCAACCCTGCCGTACCAAAGAGCCACCACGGCAGCGGCGACTCCATCACGGAGTTCTTCGACTTTTTCAGCATGTCCGAAGTCCACGACGCGGAGAAACGCTACATGCAAACAAAGTATCTTTCAGTCGAGTTCATCGCACCATTTACCGTCTCGGTACATTAGTTTTACTTCACCTTTTGCCCAAGGTTCAGTTGCGAGCGCATCGCTCGGTTGCTTCGACTGCTGGTCATCATGTTGGACTTCATCGGGCACAGTCCCGACGTAGTGATGCCACGTCCTCTCTGCATAGTAATTGCGCGTCAAGGGGCCATTTTGCACTCTCGAACATGGAGATGAAGACGTACCAGAAGCAGCTGACACGCCATTGTTGAAGACCTTGCAGCACCTGAGCTTTCCAACGCAATTTCAGTTGTGCCTTTACTTCATGGGGAGCTGAAAAAGATCCGACAGTTAGGCTCGGGACACGACGCTGAAAGTTCCTCTCGCATGTTGCCGTTCTTCCACCCCGTTAGAACTGTGGCAACAATTTTGTGCTCTGGGACGAGCAACGTTTGCATCTCTGGATGCATTGACTTTATACTAAAAGCTTGCGCAGACTGCACCTACGCGTCTATCGACATCTTTCATCTCGTCACAAGCTTAGCGCAATTAAGCTGAGGCGGGGGCCGTGTACGCGGTCAGCGTGATCGGCGAGTCCCTGGAGCACACGGAGAAGGTGGAGGTGACAGTCGCAGCAGCGCAGTCAATCTGCGTGGTCGGGCCCTCGCTCGTGACGTTTGTGGGTTTCTCGTAGCACGTACGGATAGCCGACAGTTGGTTGTTGCCGTCCACAGCCGAGCACAACACCATGACGCTGTGGCCGTAGAGGGCCTCAATCTCGGCCAGGGTCGTCTGGGGCGTCGACTGAGCCGCCCACTTGTTGATCTGCTCGGTGGCCGAGCTGATGCGGTCCGCCGTGCTCAGCGTGGCCGTGAAGTAGGTGACGGCGGCCGAGATGTAGTCGTCCCCGTCAGCGGCGTAGCACAGGCCGTGCTTCTGGAACTCGTGGTCGTAGATCTCGCACAGCGACTCGTAGGTCGTGGCCTGCGTGGCGTCCACCCACTTGTCGCCCATGGCGGTGAGCAGAGTGCTCTGCTGGGCGGCAAAGTCGGCGGCGTTGTACGGCGCGTTCGTCACCGTCGCGCTCGGGTTGCAGCAGCTCACGTAGTCGTCGTCGTAGTTGGGCCACAGCCCGTGGATCGTGAGCTCGCTCTTGACGACGCTGTCCACGCACGCGGTGCCGTTCGGGTACACGTCGACGTTCTGGTGCGAGATGGTGGAGTCGACGCCCTGGAGCAGATCGCGGCAGAACTGCGGCACGAAGAGCTGCTCCAGCACGAGGTAGTCGAAGTCGCCGGGCGTCTCGGTCTTGGCGAGGCAGGCGGCGTCCGAGGTCAGACACGTCTTGGACGGCGCCGAGCAGATGTCCACGCACTGGTTGGTGGGGTTCGACGCGAGCCAGCCGCCCGCGTAGTTGGTAGCAGTGGCGGTGGAGGCCTGGAAGTCGGCTGCCAACAGCGTGGAGTCGAGGAGGGCGGTGGCGACGCTGGCGAACATCGTGGAGGAGGCAGGGAACGACTTGTGCTCACGCGGTCAAATTGCGTTGTGAGCTCAGCGAGGTCTTGCACGTCGGCGCCGGGGGAGGCAGCAGACGGAGCCTTGCACCGAAGCTTCGTGGCGCAAATCCCGCCCAGGGTGCACTGTCCGCGTCGAGATGTCGGTGGCCGCTCACCCAGGCAGTAACGTCCCCGTTGCATGCTTGATGGAACTCACCTGATGTGAGTCACATCTTGGTACTGCGGCATTCGTTAGTCGCCGACGGTCTCCGGTATGTCCAGACGTCCATTCAATTGACAAGCATCGGCAGAACCGAGAAGCTCACTCGGGTAAGTTGATGCAGCTGGGAGGACAGTGGAGTCCATCTGCTGTCAATGGAGGAGGCCACCTTTTCTATCCGACTCAACTCAACTTGAACGGACCAAACTTTGGTCGCCGTGATGCGCTTCTTCTACTTCAACGGCGTCAAGCAAGCAAGCACAGTCCGCCGATAGTTTTCGTATTCGTTGAGCCCTTTAGTCATTGGAACCATCGACAAGAAGCAGCGTTGAGTCAGCAAGTTGGTAGACTCGAGCACTTTCCAGTGCCATGTACTATTCGACACGCACCAAGCCTTGAGAAATCCATTCACCGTCGCTATTGCTCGCTTCCCGTGTGGCGGTATCTCGTCTATAAATGCAGCTTGCTGGTCGTGCAGAGGCAATGTGTTCCTCGAGCTGATCGCCATCAGCGCATCGATTTGGGCGCTTGTCGACAAGTTACCGTGTGCACGTGCGTGATGCACAAGTTTTCGCGAGCGTTCTCGAATCGCGATCAAGAACAACAACGCGATAAGCCAGCATGAAAACATGTACATTGTATTGAATCAAAAGCTTTGACTCTCCACGCGAGAGTGCTAACGTTAGTTGATCGCTACTATCCACGATCCGAGACGTTCTTGAGGTAAGTCGCCACGCGATCGAAGCTAAGAGAATTAACATGCACGAGCCTGGCACTAAGCCAGGCTCTAAAAATGAAAGGGGATGCAAGTCCCCGACCTGCTTACCCGCAGGTCCGGGGAGAAGAGTCAAGCCGGTTAAAGGTTGTTGGCACGCGCGTAGCGGAGAGCCTCGAGCCGGTCGGCGAGGGGCTTGTGCGAGCGCTCGATGAATAGCATCTTGATATCCTTGCCAACGTGGTCGTACTCGGCCGTGAACTCGCGCTTGTCAGCGTTCTTGCCCTCTTCGATATGGTAGTAGCTGCAGTCAAGCGGCGGTTCGATGGTGCCGCGTGCACGAGCGATATGGTCGTGAATCCGCACGGTACAGCGCTTGATCTTGTACGACGGGTTGTACCAGCACATTTCTTCAAACGAGTGCGACTTGAGGCACTTGCTGTTGGTGCACTTGGCTCCGCGGAGGCAGTACATGCGCTTATCGCGCGATTCATCCATCCACTCCCACGTGAGTCCAGTGTCCACGTGAACGCACACACAGCTCTCGTCTTCCTGGAGTTGACTTCCCCAATAGTGAGAAGGCTGGCGACAGACCAGACGCTTGTACAGCGGGTTGTACGCCATGACCTCGATGTAGGTATGCGAGAGCGGGCAGGACGGGTCGTGGCCTGGCTGCAGCGGACACAGCGTTGCCTTGGGCAATTCGTCCATATGATTAAGCATTCGCGCGAACATGGCCTTGCGGACGCGGTCGCTCTCCTTGGGCAGCTCAGTTGGTCGATCGTGGTAAAACGTGAACGTCGGAACAAGTGCCAGAGTGGCCTGAGTCGGCACGTCGGCCTGCTTCATCGCGAAAGCTGCTGGTGGCTGCAACGACCTCTTCTGCGGACTTTCAGCGCTAGGCGGCAATGGCGGCTGCGACGAATTCTTCAGCGGGCTTTCAGCTCTAAACGTATACGGCGATCTCTGCAAAGGACTTTCAGATCCAGGAGGCAGTGGCGGCTGCTGCTGCGATGCTGCCTTCTGCGGGCTTCCAGTGCTAGGCGGGAGTGGAGGCTGCGACCACACATTACCAGAATTGTCATTGTATCCAGGAGGCAGCGGAGGTGCATCTCGACTGGAATTGCTGGTTGTACTGCCAATCGAGCCTAGGCGCGATAAAGATGGCGCTTGAGTCGAGCTGCCATTTAATCCGTTCAAGCTGGTCAAGTCCAAGCCGCTTAAACCTGGCGGTCCAGACGGTAAGGGCGGCGCTTGACCAGATAGACCACCCGGACTCAAGCCGCCATTACTAAATCCTGGCGGTAGCGGCGGCACTCGATTAGAAGTTTGATTGTCTTGGAAGAGGGTGGTGGGCGACTGCATGGTCGAGTTGACGTTGATACCATTGTTGGCCATTAGCTGGATAATGAAATCGAACGGCGTCTGGTCCCCCCCATTGCCGCCTGCAGCTTGACGGAGTTGCTGCAGCATGGCCATATCTACGCCGGAATTACCACTCATGGATACATTTCCATCGCTCGGGAGCGGCGGAGACGAAGGTGCCATCTTTTGCTTGCAAACCTCAAACTCAAACTCGAGCGCGAGCGTCGGCATCGCCGCGCCGATCGCACTAAAGCAGCCGCACAGCTCGAGGACTTCGCTCTCCGAGAGCGGCGTGGCGTCGTGCGAGCGCGCATTACCGATGGAGCGCACGCCCTGGCAGCCCCAGCGCACGCGGTACACGAGATTAACTAGGTCGTCGTTGTAGTCCGCTTTGAGGTAGAGCGCTTCGTGGAAGTCCTCGATACGATTATTGAGCCGGTTGCCGCGAACCATCGGCACCTTGAGGAACTCCATATAGACCACGAGCAGCCCTTCGAAGTCGCTGCGGAACGAGTTGCCGTGGCCCGACTGCAGGTGCCCGCGCAGCTTGAGAAGATACGCGAGCGCCCGGCTCTTCTTGTCCCCGTCGCGGATCCAGCTCACGAGCCCCGCGTTGTTCTCGACGCCCAGCGTCTTGCTCACGACCTTGTCCAGCAGCGACGGCTGCGTGCGCGCCACCTCGTCGCGGAGCTCGTCCAGTGCGTGGCGGTGCCGCGTCTCCACTTGCGTCTTGATGGCGTCGAGCATCTCGCTCTGCTTCTTCATGGCCTTGTCCACGGCCTTGTCGATGGCCATGAGCAGCAGCCCGCGCTGCTTCACCTCGAAGTCGCCGAGCAGCGCGCCCAGCGCCAGAGGTTCCCTGCCGCCGGCGCTGCCGGCACTGCCGTCACTGCTGATGGATGCCATGGTGATCGTCACACGAATTGGCTGCCAGTCTCTGTCAATGGCCGTAACGGCTGCCACACATCACACGGTCGGCCACCAGTACAGTCACACCTCTATAAGTGACGCCCAATCGGTCCGGGCCAAGACGTTGTTTCATTTAGAGAATTAGTCAAATAAGGACATCAAATGGCTACACTCACATTGGTGTA
>LGTU01000051.1:0-98392 GCA_001314425.1 Phytophthora pluvialis | reverse complement strand
AGGGGGGGGGGGGGGGGCTATGGTGAAGAAGCTGTATCACAGCGCTCATACTTCGATTGTCCACGAGCACAGCACCCCACCGCACAGACAAGCAATCTCCCTACAACAACCTTCAGCCGCAACATAATGAAGAACTCTCTGTCGTGGCTCTTCGCCGCCACGCTGCTTGCCACGGCGTCGCTGGTTTCGACTGCGCAGAATGTGGCAGACGCCACTGCGAGTCCCGTTGCTCCTATCACTGAAGCCTCGGAGCAAATTGCAGTGGCAGCATGCGGTCCACGTATCCGGAAGCCATGGGAGCTGCTGCTCCCTGTCGAAAAGGACGTCTACCTACGTGCAATTGCGAGGTCCATGGACGACGGCTACTACATCAAGTTCGTGGAGATCCACACGGAGCAGATGACCACAGTCGAAGCGCACAACACGTGCATGTTCATCTACTGGCACCGCGTGCTGTTGCTAGGTTTCGAGAACATGTTGCGGAGCTACGGCGGCGAGTTCTCCTGCATCACGGTGCCTTACTGGAACTATGTCGACGACACCCAGCGCTACTTGATGGGGGGATGCAGCAGCATGGAGGACTGCTCGCTGCTCTTGCGGGAGTTTGGCGGGTCCTTGAATGGGTATGGCCGCTCGGTCACGATCAACGGGTCCCCCATCGGCGGAACCTGCGTCGTGACGCCGCCCCTAGATCACTTCTGCGAGGCCACTCACCTCCGTGGAGGCAGCTGTGCGCGCTGCGTGCCTCGCGGTGACTGGTTAAGCTCCCCATTCCCACCGACGACGACTGTGAGCTCACTTGCGCGTCAGCTCTTCGCGACGCCAACCATCGCTGGAGTTGTGGCCAATTTGGAGCTGGGCGTCCATAGTAAGGATATGAACGACAAACTGAATGGTAGTTGCAACCTGGCTAACATTGTGTATGTATGTTTGTGTGTGTAGATACCGTTCACAGCGCGCTGTCTGGGGCTATGGGGTTCTTAGAAGCGCCGGCCGACCCGATCTTCTTTTCGCACCATGCCACGATCGACCTGCTTCACTCCATCTACTACAAGTGCGTCGTGGGCAACACCGTGCCGATCCCCCTGGCTCAAAAACTGACAGATCCTCGAGTGTACACGGAATGCCCACGCCGCCAGCCACTTCCAGTGAACGCGATCGATCGCAACATTCTGTTCCCGCAGTCAAACGTGTTGCTGCGTACTGGTGAAGAAGGAATGAACCCCACGTCGGTCTTCTCGCAGTTCAATATGCTCGACCCGTTCTTCGCAGCTCTCCCTTCGGAGTACCTGAGTCTCTCGGACATTCGCGACATCGGTGTCTTCAGCTACAACTACGAGATGACTGGATTGTTAGCCGAAATGTTCACGACCTGTCCTGGTGCCGGCTTCGGACCCGGCGTTGCTGGAGCTGGTGTGCCGTTCCGGCAGCTTGAAAGCTCCAGCAACTCCACGGAAGGAAAGCATAGTTTTGTGGAGGCTGTGATCGTGCCTAGCAACACGACGGTCGCCAGTTGGTACAGCGAGGCACTGGCAGCGGCTTCGAACAGCTCTTCGGTTGAGTCTGCAATGGCAGACGCCTCACAAGACTCACTCGATGCGATCGAAGACGTGGAGAAGATGACATGTATGTTTTACGATGAGTGTCGTGGCGGAGTGCACGACTTCAGCGACAATTTCCGTCAAAGCTTCCACACCAATGGCTCGTCACCGTGCACCAGCATCCTTGCCAACATTAAAAGCGGTCGCGACCACATCCGAACGCCCAATTGGCGCTCAATCTTTCTCCGTCACATGAAGTGCGATGACGCGTGAGGATCGCTGAAGCGAGCGGAGGCTTGTGATGCTTGCAGTTGTATTTTGGTGTAGCAAAAAAATAATAATGGATGTAATACAAGAGCTGACCTTCACTCACATTTGATGAATTGATTCGGTGTTGATGCTTCCTAAAGCTCTTGGAGGACCTCTTCAATGAAACTAACAAAACTCGAGTCAATCTGCTCCTCCTCCTCTTCGCTACGCTTCTGGATAGCTAACCGCTTAACGGTTCCTTCCAAGGCGCCAGTGTCCACACCGATCGACATTTCTACACAAAACACGCACTGAAGCTCGGTCTGTACGAAGGGAAGCGCGTGCAATTTTGTCAGATCAAGCTTGATACGTTACCAAAAAGAGCGCACCAAGAGCGTACCATTTCTGCGAAAAAGAAGAACTTGACCAGCTTGTCCACGCTTCCGCTCGCCAAACAACTCATGCAGTTGCTGCGGAAGAGCTCAATAACTTCATCCACCTCGGGCATTTCGTTCAGGGAGTACGATAGCGACTCGCTGAGAATAAAACACATAGACGATATTAGTATTTGTTGCATCCGCACACTACCAGTTCAGCGACACTTACATTTCCGTTGCCGTCGCCCAAACCTGTTCGAATTTTCCAGCATCGATTGCAGGGGTTTCGGTCAGATAATCGTGCGCCGACATTGCATCCTCCTCATCAGCATCGGCTTCATCACCAAGATCTTCTTCATCGTCTTGAGATGTTGCGTGCGACGCCGTACGAGACGCCGAGTGCGATACCGTGTAGGAGGTTGATTGCGCCTTAACTGGCTCGGGCTCTCTTCCGTTTTGGGGCTGCTGCTGAACGTGATTCTGCGCTGGTTCATGCACGTGGGCATGGTGATGCGGCTGCGACGGATGGGATGTTCTTGCAGAACGCACTTGGGCCTGCTCAGCAAACTGGTAAAGTGCATACTTGAGGATTTCCATGAAAATGACGTGACCGTTTCTGTAGAGCAGTGAGTTAACAATCCACTTCAGCGTCACTGACATGTCGGTCAAACCCGGCATGACGGTGATATCCACTAAGAACAGAGTTCCTTCGGACTTCTGCACAGAAAAAAGAGTTAGAACGCTGCTGAAAACCCACACACTGCCAAGATGATTAAAAGAAAGGGCAGGATACCTGTTCAGCGACGAATAGCCACTGTTGTTGTCCAGCAACTTTCTTGCTAGACGCACATGTCAACCGATATGACTGCAAGAACGCTTGGAGGTCGCGCGGGTCCAGCTCGTGAGCATCTAAAAAGCCGAGATCCACTGACCATTCCTCACTACAGGAACAACGACGTGTTAGAAACAGCAATACGGGCTTTAAACCACCACAAGCCGAGCAAACGTACGATTCGTCGTTCGCTGACTCCCACATATCCTCAAAATGGCTTCCATCCACTGATGGATGCTCGAGTAAAAAGTCTTTAGCAGCAACGGAAGGAGTCTTCAAAACGGACCCAGTGCCGGACTGGCCGGAAGGTCGATCCGTGGAGCTAGTACGAGAAGAAGAAGCGTCATCGACGGGGTCGGAACCGCCAATAAATCCGAAAGCGGACCCATTAGGTTTCGTCGCTTCTGCTGCGGGTTGTCCAATAAAGTTGAAACCTGATCCGTTCCCACTATTGACAGGAGGCTGCTTCGTTCCGTTGCCAACCACCAAGTTCATAGGAGGCGCGTAGCCATTACCCGTCGACCTTGAATCGGATTCTCCTTCATGGTCGTCATACTCGCTGCTGGATGGATAATGAGACGTCTGATAACGAGGATCACTGTGGCCGATCGTTTCCCTGTGGCTCATACCTGAGTCGCTAATCGTTCCCACTGATTCCGTACGGCCAGGAAATTGCATTCCGTGGCCAGCCAGGAAGAGCTTCTTTCCTTCATCACTGATGGATCGTTCTCGGCCTTCCCGGTTGTTAGCGGTAGGCGGGCAAGCAGAACCAACATCCTCTTCGGTAGAGTCCGGATCGGTAAACTGCGGATTATCTGGATCCAGCCGGACTGCAGCTATCGCTTGTAAGAACTTCCGAGCATCGGCGCGATAAACGTTGTCGTTACGCTGCTGGGAAATATGCGTAAATACATCCAGATTTTCCTCAAATTCCTCCACGCACAAGCTCTGCTTCAATAGAGCCATGGTAGCGACAAATGCGTTGCGATGAACCTGTATTCATAACAAAAAATGCATGAGAGTCAGGCGTCTGCAACAACCGCACTCTGATGGCTAGTACACGGCTTACATGGGCAGCGTAGAACTCGTATTTGGCCTGAAGCCTCTCCACCAGCGTGTCAGTAACTCCCTGTGCGAGTGACAGATACGATAAAAATGTAAGCAACTGTCAACTTCACACAAGGGGCAAACCGTTCAACTTCGCACCTGTCTGTCTTCGTGTCCAAGCTCCAGTACGCCGGTAATAAAAGTCGCCACCTTCTCATCCTTGAGGGTGCCGTAACAAACCGCATTCACTAGTTTCGTCACGGCCGACGAAGCCTTTGGTTTACTGGGGCTCCTCTTCGGGACCACCGCGCTGATACTGACGTGCGGAACTCGCAGCTTGCGTCCCCACGACTTTTTCACCGGAGCGCTGTTGCCATCCGAGCTGGCGCCCTTGAGGATGTACACGCGGACACTCTGTCCAAACCTGATGACGTCCCCCTCTGTAGATCAACAGCGCAGTGTTAGCACTCACTGCATTTGCCACTTGCCCCATTACATTAGGCACTTGCCGTGCAGAAGGTAGGGATCGTGCGGCGGGATCTTCTTGCGGCCCACGTACGTCCCGTGCCGCGACATGAGGTCCACCATCTACAATACACACAGAGCACAGTCAGCGCAGCCTGCAGCAGCGTTACCGGTATATGCACAGTTCCACGCACGTAGATGCCGCCCTCGTTGTCGTGGATGACGGCCGCGTGCTTCCTGGAGACCGAGGGATTGCCCAGCACGTGGTCGCAACTCTCCTGGTCGCGGCCGAAGAGGTTCACTCGCTGTGTGGCCATCATGTACGTGGCGCAGTGGCGGCTGTCGCGGAAGGCCTCGAGTCGTGCATGCGCGTTGGCCTCGACGGGCATGCACGCCCTGCAGCACAGGCACAGCAGGATGAAGGTTAGTTCCAGTGCTGGAAGAGCGCGGGGAGTCCAGCGCCTGAGCGCACCAGTCGGGCGGGTGGAAGGTTGCGGTGCTAGAGCACAGGAAGGCGGCGCGCCCGGGGGTGTCCATGGCGCTCGCGCACCGAGATTCAGCGACTGCGGCTCGCTGGGGGACTGACAAACTGACCCGACTATAGACTATGCCGCGGAGTCTGAATAGTATGCGGAGCGGAAACGCCATGGCATTGGTAGAAAAGCGTTCTCAAAGTGATTTGATTGGACCAAAAGTTGCCGTACTCAAAACGGCTGTCGAGTACGTGGCAGGCTGGCGCTTGTCATCGACGTGTCATCGACTTTCGCGTCGTGCAGTTGTTCAGCGAACACTACATCCGCCAGCAAGAGGTTTACGCAGACTCGAGCTCCATCTCGGCCGGCGCCGCCGTGCCAGCGTAGGGGCCCCGACGCAGACTCGCCTGTAGCTTCTCCAGTAGAGATGCGTCTGCAACACGACAACAACAATACCACGAAAGCGCAACGCATGAGACGACGCGAAACCCGAAAGTCCGAGACAAGCTACGCACGTACCCAACTGAGACTGGAACGGCGAGGCCAGCACAGCGTCCAGCACCGCGAACTTCCACTCGCGCGTCTCCTTGGTCGGCTCAGTGGTGCGGTCCATGAGGAACTCGAAGAAGCCGCCGTAAGACAGCAGCGTGCGCATGCCCCACGGGTTGTTCTGCGCAGCCACCGAGCGCAGGACGTGGAAGACTGACATACGCAACTCCTCGAACGGCTGCTTCAACGCGTTCATGAGCAGGGTCATCGTAGGCTGCTGTGTGCACTCCACGCCGAGACTGTTGAGCATCCGCTCACACATGCTCCAAACACCCGCGTTCTCCTCAGGCACTTGGTCAGGCTGCTTCGATAGGCGCGTGTGCGCCCCGAGCATGCGTGCGAGCGAGTGGAAGCAGTTGGCTTTCACGGGCATCTTCGCACTGCTGCCGAGCTGCAGCCACATTTGACAAATGGTTCGGTGCTGGAGCAGAAGTTGAAGCTCTATCATTGCATACAACGGCGGTACACATTCAGTCCAAAAGATATTCCTGGAGGCGCCGGCAGATTGCAACTCGCCCACCTTTGTCTGACGAAGATCCGAACGCAGCCAGCGCGTCCATCGCTGCAATCTGCTGCAAAGAGTCTGAGCTTTGCATTTTGCTCTCTACCGTCCCCAGAAAAGCCTTCGAGAGCGTGGCATCAGCCCAGCTCCAGGAATCGATATTCAAGCTGGCTGCCGTTGCCGAGATTTCTCCCACAAGTCGAACTGCGTTGCCTCCAACAAACGGGTCTGATAACGAGTTAGATTAGTTCAAAGTGCAAGGGGGGTCAAACGAAGAGCGAGTTGACATGACAATCCTACCTTCTGTCATTCCTAGCAACGTCTTCAACGTCCCTAAATAATATTTATGCACATCAGAAGACTCATGAGCTGCATTTTTCGTGGTAAATAGGATAAATTATGTACGGACCTGACTGAAAAATATGTTGAACACCAATCTTGGTCTGGCACAACGCTGGCACCAAGTCGACGACGTTCATCAAGAACAGCGGGTCGTCCGATTTTAAGCATTTCAGAATCTGTCCACACAACGAGGTCAGCTTTAGTTCTAAGTCTATGAAAAAATAATTGTTCAGAACCATACCAGATCAACGGCACCGGTAGAAATGCCATACTCCATGTGCTCGTCCTTTTGTGCGCAGATCTTGACGATTGTCTCCAAATACCGCATGAACTCAATCGAATTCTCTGTAATTTCACTGATGAAGAACAAACCCATTACCAGCAACTCGGATATGGAACTGTACGCAGAACGACGGAACCCTCGACAAACCTGCTTTGCGCTTTGGTCTTGAGCGAGTCTAGCACTGCGCGGTAGATCTCGCTGTCGGGGATGCTCGAGAACTGTAAGAGGGACATCGACCATTAACTATAACATGCCGTGCAGCGAGGACAAATACACGAGCGCCGCACCATCTCCAGCACCGTTGAAGCCTTGGCAGCGACCTCGATGTCCTCATCTGCAACTACACCGCACACCTGCTCCAGAACCAGCGGGTCCGCCTGCACCATTGCAACAACAACGAAGATACTCAGCACCGCCAATAATTTCAGCTGAATTAATTGTCTACACCGTCGGTACGTACCACCACTTGGACCTTCTCCAGCGGCGGCTTCCTGCCCAGATGCGCAATAAACTGGTTCAGCACGAGCGCTCTCGCCACCTTCTCGACGTGCGCCAGTCCAGCCAGTACAAACGGCACAATCTGTTGCGCGTAGCCCGCCAAGTCAGTATGTAAAATACCAGATTATTGCACAGCAGCGATCCAATGACGCACGTCCGGTTGGAAGAAGAGGCTCGTGCCGTCGCCCTCGGCGCCCAGCACGCGGTTGATGCAGTCGCACACCTGCTTCACCTGGTTGCAACGTAAAGTACCGAATTAGGCGGCAATGAGTAGGCTTCCCATTGCGAAGTAAGTGAGCGGACCTGCTTGTCGGATCCGCGGTCGCTGGCGTCCTGCAGGCACGCGAACAGCGTCGAGACCGGGATTTCCTCCAGGAACTCGTGCACCAGCGCGTTCTCCTGCTCGCCCGCGTACAGGTGGCCCGCGGTGGCGATGCCCGTCTCCTGGAAGCGCGCCACTTCCTGCCACGCCGCGGAGAGATCCATGGTGGCTTTCTTCGGTTGTCAACAAACGGTTGTAAAATAAACGGAGGAATGAAGCAGCTTGTAGTAATAGTCCAATAGTAATTCCAAATAACGAATAATACATTACCAAGCATAATAGTAACAATATCATTAGTACCTAATCCATATCATCGACTACTATATTTATTACTATAATAGTACTACTACGACCGTATTACAGGCGGATGAAATGTCGCTTGAAGGTATTCGGAACGAAATACAATTATAATTGTATTTTATCCCAATGATTAACCTTAATTAAAATTGGTGCACACTGTTCGAATGGCGAGGTTGAAGCGGGCTGATCGGACACCGGGAGGTGGCAACCCCGCGTTCTCTCGCACAACTAGGCGCCATGCAGTCGAACTGCCAAACAGTACTAACTGCACTGAGGGGCTCGGATGACACGGGTCGACTTCAGCGAATGGAAGGTGTTGGGCCCAGCCAACGAAGTTGTATGGCATATTGCGTGAAGCTGGTAGACTGTGTTACGGCATATTGGTTTCGTACGTCGACATTCACTCTGCGACCGACGTCCTAAAACTATTGCAACCCAACCGTCAGCGATGACGGTCGGGTTGCAATAGTTTTAGCCTCTTGTTGCCATCGCTAACCAGAATGTGGCCTTTTAATTGCCAAATTTGTGGCGTGATTTTGCCACATTTTGCAATTAGGAGACTTTGCCTGACTGGTGATTGATTGACTGTGGACCAATTCGAGCCAGAAATCTGGACAGAAATCCAGGGACGCCGCTTGTCTGTCGCTGCAGGCGAGATTACGAAGCCTCGATCCTGCGAGCGGCATGAGCGAGCGTTTGGTTTAGGCGCTTTGCTTTGGCTTGTTCACTGTTGAGCTGCTTGAGGTGAGGCGGAAATTGCTGGTGAGCCGAGACGTCGAGACGTGGTGCTTACTTTGGGCGACGGCGCACTCGACGTAGCGCTACTATTCACACCGGTTAACTCGCGCTGTTCGTGATCACCGTGCATGATGACTGGAGGGAACAGTGAGTGTCAGTACTTCAACTTGCGGGTCGCCGACAACTTCTGCTTCGTGTTCGCTCGCATCCCTGCAAGCTAAAGTAGGCTGCAAGCCTCCGCGGCACCGGGAATGAATCAAGTGCACCAGCTCCAGCTGCAAGCACCTGCTACATGACCGGCCTACTTGTTAGGCCCTGAAGCGTGAGGACCATTGGTGCAGCGTGCTAGACCAGCACACTAGGAGCGGACGAAGACGGCCAATGCTGCTGTCCAGGTGTCCTCATATTTCAATTCGTCTTGCACCAAGAAGAACTCCGGCATCAAGCAAGCTTCACTGCATCTCATGGCCCCAGCTGCTTCGATGACGGGCAGTGTCGCGATCTTGGTGGCGCTCCTGCTCACCGGGGTTGCCAACGCGCAGACACTCGCCAAAACCAGCGACGGCACGGGCTTCCACGTGTTCTTCCGCACGGGGTGGACGGTGCCCTACATTCATTACAACACGGGCTCCGGCTGGACGACCTCTCCAGGCATTGCCATGACCAAGAGCAACGACTCGACCAACTTCCCCGCTGCTCTTGGTTGGTTCCACTACGACTTCCCCGCGTCGACGACCTCGCTCGAGTTCGTGCTCAACAATGGCAATGGTGTCTGGGACAACAATGCCAACGCTAATTTCAAGGTCTCCGTCGCTGGGACGTGGCAAGTGACGAGCTCTGCGAGCACCCCACCGTCGGCAACTGTTTTGACAGCGAGTGATGGCTCCGGGTTGCACGTATTCTTCCAAACTGGTTGGTCCACCCCGTACATTCACTATAACACCGGATCCTCGTGGACTACGTCTCCCGGAAAGCTCATGACTGCAAGCACCGATTCGACGTACCCGGCATCAGTTGGGTGGTTCCAGCACAGCTTGGCGGCCCCGCAGGCGTCGGTCGAGTTTGTTTTCAACAATGGGAATGGCGTGTGGGACAACAACCTCAATGCAAACTACAAGGCAGCCAGCGCCGGCAGGTGGATCGTCATGAGCACGATGAGCGTGCCGGCGGCGACGGAGACAGTCACTCCGGTACCAACAAGTCCGGCACCCACGACAGCTTCGCCTACTCCGACTACTATTAGCCCAACACCGACGACCGCCAGTCCCACATCGTCTGGAAGCTGCTACAATTACAATGGTCTCGATTCGTGCTCCAGTTCCACACAGACCGAGCTCCCCGCTACCGATGATCAGAGGAAGTGGCAAACCCCACCGCTCAATGCTAGCGGTTGGTCCACCGACTACCAGGACTACAGATCACTCACCGGATACGCTCATGTCGTGTACGGATCTGCTCGTACATCGGCCACCGTCACTGTGCGTACATACCTGCGCATTGACTCGGCCACCTGCTCGTACAGCTTCAACGGCGTCAAGTCCACGTCCCCGACCTATGCAGTCACAAACTCGCTGAAAGACGATCTCATCATTGTTGCTACGTGCACCGATGCCACCAACTCATGGAAGTTGGAGCTGGACCCCGTCAATTTCATCTGGCAAAACAATGTGGTGAATCAACCCAGTGGCATGAACGGAGGTCAAAAGGGGGCAATTGTCGACTTGTTCGGTTGGCCATACGACGATATCGCTCAGGAGTGTTCAGACTTTTTGGGCAAGGCAGGATACATGGGCGTGAAGATCAATCCCCCCCAGGAATCTGTGCTGACGGATGCGTGGCCCCAAAGTGGACAGCGGAATCCCTGGTATTTCGTGTACCAGCCCGTGAGCTACCGCTTGTACTCACGCCTCGGAACGAGAACGCAACTGCGGTCGATGATCCAAACGTGTCGAGCCAACGGCATGCGCGTGTACGCTGATGCCGTGGTGAACCACATGTCTGGTGGTGGCAATGATGTGATTTCGCACCGCTACAGCAGTGGCGGGTCCTGTGTCACGTGGGGCGCCAAGTCCAGTGCCAAGAAATCGCCTTACTACACGCACAGCTACACCTATGGCGTGAATGCTTACACGAATGCTCGCCCCGCGCTCGAGTTCCCGGCTGTTCCGTACGGACCAGCAGACTTCCACTGCGAGCGCACAATGAGTTCGTGGACCGACCCCCTCCAGCTTGAAGCGGGATGGCTTACCGGTTTGACTGACTTAAACACGGAGAAAACCTACGTCCGTGAGCGAATTGCGCAATACTTTGTGGACCTTCTCGGCATCGGCTTCAGCGGACTTCGCCTGGACGCACTGAAGCACATTGGGCCCGGTGATACAGGTGCGATTTTTGGACTTCTGAGCAAGTACATGGGCGGCAGTCTTCCGGACGACTTTATCTCGTGGGGCGAAGTGATCTTGGGAGGCGAGGCCAGCCTTCTGGCATGTAATGCAGACTCAGGATACAACTTCTACAAGGGCCTAGACGGGCAGTACGCTGCCAACGGGATCTCCGCCACCGACATGGCCAAGCTCAAGATCTGGTCGTCAGACTACCCGAAGGAGTTCCCCATTTGTGGTTCCTGGATTTTGCCAGCATCTCGCTTCGTGATCCAAAACGATGACCACGACCAGCAGAACGAAGGCTCGTCCTCCCGCGACATGGGCGATGCCGGATCCGTGCTCATTAAGGATAAGGACGTTGCTAAGCACCGTTCTTTCGAGGTGAAGCTGTTCACTCGCACTGACGCCGACTGGCAGATCAAGGTGGTGTTGAGTTCGTACACATGGTTCTCCAACGGTGCTGCTGGCTTCCCCGATGGTTACTCGGACTGCAGCGGGTTTGACTCGTCTCAAGGCCAGACGTGCACGACGAGCGTACCATACGAGAAGGCATTCCGTGCTGGATCGTGCGGCTACACTGTCGAGGGCTTCGCTGGAGGCAAGTACACTCGCGTGCACCGTGACTTGTCGATCGTGAACGCTATGCGTAGCTGGGTAGGTCTACCGTCTGTAACCCTTTCAGACCTCGGAATCACCGGAAACTGCTAAGGCTCATTGGAAGGTGGTGCTTCGCTTCAGTAATGTTGGTTGACTTGCTTGCAGCCTAGTGTTCAATAAGTTGGTACTCGTGGACACTCAAGCTCGAAAGCAAACAGAAGTTGACGTAATAAAATGAATTCCCCAGTGCGAAAACGTCTCGAGTGAAGGAACCACGTGAGGTTCTCCTCTCTTGAACGCAAAACCATAGCAGCACTTCGAGAATATATATGTGTTACTTAGTGCAGTGTGTTTTGTCGAACCATACGAGCTACCGGTACTGCGAACTCGGTCATTATGAAGGCGTGCTTATTCATCGTGAATTTGCACGGCGTCTAGGGAGCAGGCAGCTTCAACACTTTCAGCTTTGGTGATAATAAAACGGTCATACATTAGCGTTAGCCATGGACACCAAAGTGCCCGGGAAAGAGCCAAGGTCATGACAGCTATGAACGATCAAGTTCCTGTATGATCAATCTGGGCACGAACAGCTCGCCATAAGCGAGGGGCAGATGCTAGATAGCAGAATAGCCTGTGTGGACAAATGAGGACCGACGCATGTTTCGGCACGTCGACATATGTAGCGCTCACTGCAACGTTGGCGCGGTATTTGTCAAATACCTTGTCAATAGTTCCTCAGTTTTCAATTTGCCTCGACTTCAAGCGACTAGCCACCCACGATGCCCCCAACAGAGTCAAGACGGAGAAGATAGGCCCTCATCGTGACGGTATTAGTGCTATCGTCTCAACCAGCGCTCAGACGCTCTCCAAAGCTGGCAATGAATGGGTCAGGCGCTCACATACTTTTGGTACAGGATGGACAACACCTTACATACCGGATCCGGGTGAACGACTATCCCAGGATACACCATGACCGAGACCAATGACTCCACCCTCTCCCAGCTTCTTCGGCGTGGAGTTTACTGCCCCGAGGACCTCGGTTGAATTCGTTTTCAATAATGGGAATGGTGGCTGGGACAATAACGACGAGAGCAGCCGGAACGTGGCCAGTGACGTCGAGTATTACCACCTATCAGCGGGTCTGGAACCTGCTCGACCTACGACGGACTCGACATCTGCTCCATTTCCACACAGACCGATCTCCCCGCTACCAATGATCAAAGGAAGTGGCACAATCCCACCGCGCAACTCTAGCGGTTGGTCTACCAGGACTACAGATCGCTCACCGAATGCGCTTACGTCGTGTACGGCTCTGCTCGTACATCGGACACCATCATTGTGCATATACATCTGATCACCGTGTTGGTGTCTGGTGAGTTCTTCGGAGACTGATTGAATGACATTCATGCGGCAAGGGCTTACCGCACTTTCAGTAGCGTCACAGTTTGTCCAGTTAACTGCGTTTCTACCAAAATACTAGGAAGGTCTACGTGCTTACTGGTGATGGAAGTGTTACACCTCCACGGGGGGATGTGGCCCCAACCGCTTAGAGTCCTGTGTCCTCATCATTATCCGGTGTCACGTGACTAGCTTTTGCGTGAATCGCTCGGGCAGCAAATAAGCCGCCTGCAGCTGTTAATGCGGCACCGCAAAACCCAACGAAAACCCACATTCCGACCATTGCACTACTGCTTTCCACGTACTGTGGATCAGAGGTCATCAACTCGATATGCATAGGCGACGCCTTCAATGATCCAGCCTCTTGATACGCGAATAATTTGCTCGTGATAGAAGTGTCGTCTAGGTTGGGTCTCATAAAATCAACCGACACGGAGATACAGCCTCCTGAGCCATCGACGCACGCCGTTCTGGAATTGTTGACGACGTATAGAGCCTCCGATATTGGACTGAGTGAGAGCTTAGGATACACTTGTCCATTTAACCCAGTGACAGCTTGGGTCGTCAGCATACGATAAAGCACCGATGTCAGAGCTTTTGCAGAAAAGGTGGAGCTGCATACGGCTGAGTCCTCGCTTTCAAGGCATCGAATGTTGAATAAAAGCCGGTCAAAGGCGCACTCGCTCGCTCTTTCGCACACCAGCGAACAGTTTTTCATTCCGAACGTGGATGGGCACCAGCACACATTTCCTGCCGAGCTTTTCAGACACTCACCACCGTTCAGGCATTCATACTCTTTTTCGCACCCAGTATCATCATCTTTAATGATGACACGAACGCCCTGGTTTACAATATACGCGGTGGAGCGATCGTTCTCGTTCGTACCGACTTGCAAGCCGTCGTACGCATCATCTGTACTAGATACCTTGTGGAGAAAAATGGGTTGTTTTGCTTTCGAAACGAGCCTTTCGTAATTCAAGGTGAAAGGGCATGCCGCATCGTAGATGTCGTTTGCAACTGGATAAATGCCAACCCATTGAGGCTCGTACCAATTCAATCGGGTGAACGTCAGTTCCAGTGGCGAAGCCGAAAGCAAACTAGAGTCTTTCTCGTACGAAATCGTGATGGTGACATCGTGTAACGGAGCCGAGTCCAGTGATACTGAGAAATTCGTATTTGAGCTGCTTTCCGACTCGATAACCTCGCTCGTCGAGATAGTAACACCAGGCAGATCATCATCTATTACAGCCACTTGAATTGATCCAGACGCAGACAGCCATTTGGTTACAATATGGAATGGCCATACAGCCTCAAGGTGATCATGAACTATAAAATCCGCGTTTGAATACGAAAGAGCTACCGAAAGCTGTACGTTGGAACGTAAAATAGCGTTGGTGTCGAACGTCTGTGACGGTACAACGAGGCCATCGATGTCTGTTGAGGATGAACTCATATGCATCGTGAACGTTCGGTTTCCGAGGTAAGTGTTGTCATCTACTGCCAAAAAGGTCAGTTCTTGAGCAACATTCCAATTTTCAGGGGTAAATCGTAGTGTAGTTGGCATTCGGAATTGTCGGATGTCACCAGACACGTATTTTGCACCCACTAGATCTGCTAGTGAATTCGGTACGCTGGATGCATTGGATGCATCAAATGTTGAAACATCGACACTTCCAGATTCTAATAAGACAGATACAAAGGTATCAGCGAGGGGTTCGCTCGACAAACTTATTGACACACTGTCCGGCACCCCATAAAGATGCATTCGGGACAAGTGGCTCACCGCTGGTGGTACGCTGTCCGGGCTGGCAAGCTCGCCCCTGACAGAAAGAGGAAACGTTACGGGCTTGTATCCGGTCATTGTAACTTGCGGCGCGAGAATACAACGATTGCTGGAATCGTAGGATTTATCAAACACGATCAAAATGCTCTGCACATTGAAGAGTGAGAGATTATTCATCGACATGATTTGAGGTCCACCAGACTTCATAGATACTTGCACTGTTGCCATTTCAATCCAATCCTTGGTAATATCGAAAATGTTAGTGGCTGCGCCAGTGATTGCAGTATTAGGATTGCCCCACAGAGTAAGCTGACGGATATATTTCGAACCTGTCAAGGCCGGAATCATCAAAGATAGAGAGGACAAGTTCGTTGCTGACTCAAACCCAGCCATCATCCACGCACTTCCACTCTCTAGAGGTAGCGCATTACTCTTGGTAATGCACGCTTCCCAAGCTGTACCAGATACCCCACTAAACGATACTGCGCATGCAGCTTTGGAGGTGGTCTGAAGGTCAACTACTGCATCAGGATCATTACTACAGCGGATATATCGTGTCTGAAGATCCGACAGTTTATAAAACGAAGCCGCATTTGGATACGCATTGCTTCCTTCAATCACAGTGAACTCTGATTTCGAGAGGACGACTTTACTCTCGTCATCCTCTTGAATGAGGAGCTTCTTGACACTTGAGCCATTGAATAGACCCCCGTTGCAGTTTATCTGAGAGCCTCCACAAAACGAATCTCCAGTGTAATCGGGATCCAGGGACTCAGCTGTATGGGTCATCATCACTTCACGGTCGCCAATTGCAACCTTATCATCCACTGCTTGCACTTGGACCTGCTGGGAGTCTTGCCAATTTCCAGATGTAAATAAGAGTTCATGGCGACAAATACGAGTTGTTTCGTCACAAGGTGAGGGGTCCGAGCCTTGCATCGAAGAGATCGCGAATTCAATTTGATTCTGCCCAGCCCGAGCGTTCGCGACGCTGGGCATATACCCTCCGACCACTATTCTGCTGCTTGCGAAAGGTTGCTGGTAAACCTCTACCTCGTTCAGAAGAAGGCTGTTTTCCCCTTCTACCTGCAGTCTCAGATATCGTGCTTCAGTAGAAGTAGTCTGGTCTGCGAAAAACCGGTCTTCACCAAATTGCCCATTCAATTCTCCATTCACACGCCATCGATAGCTGATCGTATCCGCTTCGGATGCGTCAAACGACCGCGAAAATACTTTAAATTCGTGTGAGTACAGCGCATTGCCCTTTGCAGACAAGAAATCCGCGGTTTCATTGTTACTTTCAGGGAAGGGGGCATTAGACAGGAAAACCCAGATACTTGTAGGAAGTTGGTCGGCTAGTAAGTCAGGCACTGGGACCTTTTTCTTTATGGTAATATCGACATCCTCAATTCGTCGGATGGTGTTTAAGTCGATCTGCCACCACGGGTATGTGTCCACTGTCCTTGACATTGCGTAGCTAACAGCAATACCCGAGTCAGAGTTAGTATTGCCATCAATTGCAGCATCTGCATTTCCTTGCTGGCTCTGGGAAGCTGTACCCGACAAGGCGAGGTTCACACTCCCAGACGCTATTAGTTGTAATTGCGGGTGTAAGCTGGAGTCGCTATGCTCCTTTGACGCGAAATGCACTTCATCCACACCATCGTAAAGAAAAGTGGCAACTGATCGTGAATACACTACAAAAGAAATGGTACTGGAACTTGAGGATTGATCTCGCTGTTGCGCCAAAACACGATTTACAGTTGCGGTGACATCAATTTCAACCCACCCTGATGACGGCACAAACGCATTGGTATTCGGGTCGATCTCTTTACTCTGCGTGACGAGTACTTCTCCGTCCGTCTGACCGCTAACGTCCTCAAAAGTTGTGGTATCTGGAAAAAGTGATGTCACCAGAGACCCATTTTCAGTCAAAGAGCAGTCAGGAACAAGTTTAGAATTGCTGTCTGTGCATTGAGTTTCAAGCAAAGTTTCATTCCAAGCGTCCGACGTCTCCATTTCAGCAGTGGTGACACCTACAATAATTCCACCCAACCCACCGTTTTCTCCACCAGACAAGCGAAACAATCGAAGAATGGCCAATCCAACTTGCGAGCTGCCCGTTTCGATTTGAATTGTTGGATAGGTGTCAAATCGAATTACCGCAACGGACTTAACTGTCTGACTTACTGTGCTCAATGACGAATTTCCAGCTGTCATTAGTGAACCAGAGGCCCCTAAAGCTCCTTGCGAGTCTGCGGAGAAAATTAGAGTCGTGTCAGCGGAAGGTCCGAAAACAAGCTCAAAAGGCTCGTAATCGCCTCCTTCCGGCTCCCAGTACATGGGCTCACTACCCAGCCGTAGATCGTATGTTACGATAGCGTTACTCCCACCATTTTCTCGTACCGTTGCACGTGATGAATCCAACAGCACTCCAGCAGCAGGAAATCGTTGCACAAACAAGATACCCACAGGCTGGTTACCGTGGTTGTACATCGTGTCACCACTGCTCACTGAATTGAATAATATCGTTGAGTACTTCACCTCTTTTAAGGCGTCCGCGCTTGTATCGGCGACTGCCGAGATTTTAATGATTTGGGCATCTCTCCACGTAGAAGACGTAAAATGAATCGTCTCCGGATCAATCAGAATCTTCGAATCCGGATCTACCACAAAAGAAATATCTACATTTGCATGCGGCTTTGTCAAAAGTGCAATTTGAACGGATGCATCATGCCCATTTTCTCGAACACACACAAAATCTTGTGGCTTGTTATCAGTTTGCTGATGGCGAACAACCTCAGGAACAACCTTGATAATTGGTTGATCATCATCCAGAATAAATGCCTTAATCGATGATTTCTCGGCAGGAGATGTCAAGACTCCGTCGCTTTCTTTCCAAGGGAATGCATGGTCGGCATTTCCTGTATCATACATTCCCCACTGTTGCGTGTATATGGAAACTGCAAGGGTGTAGCCCGTAGAGGCTGCTGCTGTCTTGAAGGGGGTGCTGTAGGATGCGTCACGGCTTGTGGCAGTAATAAAGATCGTACCGCTATGGATTCCGGCAGCAACGTCATCTGGAACTGCTTCAACAGTGATAGTTTGATAACCCTTCCAATTTGCAGACGAAAAAGTTAGAGAACTTCGAGATAATTTCAGCTCGGCCGCTGTTACACTCAAACCAACAGTGACATCAGAAATTGGCTGCGAATTCAGACGGACGCGAAAAGTATCCGTTTGTCCGATTTCAGACACCGACAGACTCCCTTTCGACACGATCACAGCGGGGTCGCCGTCGTCTTGAATTGTTACGATCGTACCAACATTATCCAGTAATTGATCAGCGTGCACTTCAAGAGCCAAAAACTCGTCGTGATACCAGCTCCATTCGAAAGGGTGTTCATAGTCTACTCCTAGATGAGCGCCACCGACAACATTCTGAAGGACAACCTTAAATACTTGGTCAGGTGCCTGGAAAAGGTCGTTGTCAAGAATCGATATGTCAAACGTTTTCCACGCTTCCTTGTCTGCGAATGTGAGCGTTGTTGTCTGGACGGGTGTGTACGTAACTGCTTCTTTTGCAGTGCACGGACTGATATGTGTGCAGCCTTGAGCTTCCACAACTCCATAGTCGTAATCTAGATCGTATCTGGATTTCCCCGGGGCAATTGTGCCGCTGTACGTTGCAATATCTACCTTCACTTCACCGTCGGTATATGTATTCACGTCGGTAGCATCAGGAATACCCGATCGTGTTACTTTTACGGTGGCTTTGCCCCCGTTTTCCAACACCTCGTAATGAGACAGTGCAAATGACAAGGTTCCAGCATCACGATCATCAATAATGTAGATCCACGTATCTGACTTCGTTCCGATGGTCGCACCGCCTGTGACGGTCAGCAAACGAACCTTGATGGCTCTCGAATCGGGTTGGTATTTGTAATTGTTGAATATCTTTACGGCGAAAGTTTTGCTTACTTCATCAGTTGTCCAAATAAGCTCCTGCGAGATATCTAAGTAGTCGAAGGCTTTGCTGCCACCTTGTGTGGCATTGCTGTCAACTGAAACTGTGGCAACTTTCAGAGCAACGGGGACGTAGGATGCAGATGAAAATCCAATGCTTCGCTCAATAGACACAACTGCATTTCCACTGTCTTCTCGACAGAAAATATACGGGACTGCAAAGTTGAATTCGCCAGCGTCGCCATCATCCGCAATGAAAACTGTTGTGATTGGGTTTGTAGATCCAATGGCCGCCGACGCGCTCACGCTTTTTATCTCGAGATAGAAATATTCATTCGCCTCATACTCTGCGTCATTGATCAATTCAACGCTAATGTAACCTCCCAGCTGGTTTTCATCAAAGTTCACTTCATAAACCGAATCTGTCAATTTGAAATTCTTGTTGAGCGTTGCTGTTGCATCCATGGGCTTAGCGAGACCATACTCCACCACAACACTTCCACTCGCGCCCCCTGTTCGAGCAATCTTCACCTGAACTGTACCAGCATCCTCCTGAAACGTGTAGCTCTGTGCTTCAAAGTCAAAAGTCCCAGCTATCCACACAAACTCAAGTTTAGGAAACGTTCCAGGCCTAAGCGAATCACAAAACCTCACCGTTGGTAGCAGCATGAGCCGTAGCCAGACTACACACCAATAGGGTGAGGCAGCATTGCACGAGTCTGCCGCATCGGTTCATACTTACAGCAGCACCAGAGGGCAACTACGAGCAGTCGCTGTGAATGGACGTCCCTCACTTCAAGGTGGTGTGGCACACACAACTTCAACTTCCAGCGACCATCACTCCTGAGAAAGTACGTCAGCGCGCGCAGTCGTCACAGCGGTCACGCCCGCCGCGCCGCGCTGCTCGACTCGTAGCCTACGTCTGGAGGTTCACGCACACTCGGAGACAGAGAGCATGCCGACCTTTCTCACT
This sequence comes from Phytophthora pluvialis, assembly GCA_001314425.1. Classification (NCBI taxonomy): domain Eukaryota; phylum Oomycota; class Peronosporomycetes; order Peronosporales; family Peronosporaceae; genus Phytophthora; species Phytophthora pluvialis. Next base: position 78,773 of record LGTU01000051.1, on the reverse strand, counting down.
CGCCCCACACTGCTCGTTCTCACCTCGTGTCGTCCTGGCTGATTACAAGAGCCTCGAGCTGTGAAAGAGAACAACTCGAGAAAAGACGACGCGTCCGCAGCAGGGTCTCAAACAAGACGCGTCCTTTCTCATTTGGTGAAGAAGGTTTGGTATGAAGGCCGATGACTATCGAGACGTGCGCGCTCACTCTGAGTTTCTCCTCTTGAGAAGACAGACCCCCAACGACTGATCCAACTAACCCCCGACCGCAGCCTTCACCAACAATGGAGGAGATGAATAAGACGCGTCCACCAGCACATTCTCCAGCACTAACTGCACGTGTCAAGCGTGAGATGATGTCTGACGTGACGGAGACTCAGCAGCGCGTTGATTCATTGCAGACCAGGACCGGAATGACTCCTAGCGGTCATAACAACTTTTTCACGTGGATCCCGTTCCCACTGGGCCAGCCTGTTGTACCGGAAGAAGCAGCCCCTGCTTTCAGTGATCACCGGTACGAACATCTCGCTTCATTGATATGCATTGCTCTCTGACCCAATTTAACCGTGTTGGCACTTTTTCCATTGTAGCAGGCTTAACCCGCATGAGTGGGTCGAGCTGCTCGAGCAGACCGAGTGCTTGGATTACCTCAGCCCCGACATCGACACATGCATTGAGCGGCAGTCCAGGATGGAAGGCAATCAAGAGCTCGAGCTTACAGGTCGAGAATTTGTCGACAGCCCCGCGATATCGAAGTTGCCATCGCTGAACACCCTTTCTTCTTCTGCGGAGCGTCCGACGGTACTGAAGCCGATCGCACGACCTCAGCGTACGTATTGCGAAGGCGACGCTGCTGAATATTCCTACTCTGATCTAAGTTCACGCTGTTGTTGTTCATGTTGCTGCTGGGCGCAGGCAACGTGTCGCGGCGTCCCGGCCTGCGCGAGCAGTTTCCTCGTCAGCTACCGCTGACGGAACACAACGAAACTAATTTCCCTGACAACTACCCTGCGATTGTTGAACAACTGGTGCAAATGAAGAGACCTCCGAGGAGCAACAGCTTGGTCGCGAAACGAAGCACGGAAAATCCGCCATCACGTTCGGCCAACAGGTCTCTCAAGTTTGAGGCCCCTCAGCAGCCGAAGCCCATTACTCGACGCAAGCGTGCATCATGGAGCGGTCGCACAGCGCGTGCGACGACTACCCCAGCTGCGTCACGGCGTCAGTGTAAGTCTGCGAGAAAGTCAAAGGACTGCATGATCCCTGGATGCGCGAAAGGCGCTCGATCGAGAGGACTGTGCAAGCGTCATGGTGGCGGGAAGCGATGCACCCATCTAGGGTGTGCCCGCAGCGACCAAGGAGGCGGCTTTTGTATTGCGCACGGCGGGGGTACGTTCGTTCGTCTGCTATTGTCGAGGCTGACCCATTCCGACTAACGTTGTTTGTGTCGGTGTGAACTAGGCAAGCGGTGCGCAACTGAAGGATGCAAGAACTCGGCCCAGTCTCGCGGACTCTGCAAGAGCCACGGAGGTATGCTGGACGCTACAATTTCTCTTTCGACTTGTTTCTGACTGTGGCCTATTGCTGTGGCAGGCGGAAAGAGGTGCCGTGCCAAAGGATGTACCAAGAGCAGCCAAGCAGGAGGATTCTGCCGTGGCCACAGACCTGAAGGCGTCCTTCTCTAGGCCGCCGCGGCCTCGAGTCCTTTCTCCAGTAGAGCAAATAATGGTGTTACCGTGAGTGTATCGTCGTAGTCTAGTCCGCAAGTTTTGAAATGAAGCAAGTTGAAGTGAGCTTGGTCTTCATGTATCCATCAGTCTTGATTGGCCAAAAGGAAGGCCATGATTGGTGCACACCATATGTGCCCATCCTCCTCTTTTGCCGCCAAAATCACTTCCCCGCCAAAACCTCCCGCGTCACCTGCGTCTGACTTCGCTTCGTTCCGCCTGAGCACGACATAGGCCATGGCGGACCTTCCAATCCAGGTGCGCGTTCAAGGGCATAAGCTTCTCCTGCTCTGAGAGACCCACACTAACCCACCTTGTTGTCTCCGCAGTGCGTGAAGAATGTGGTGCTAGAGGTCACTCGCGACGACGGGGAGATCGACCGCAGCACGTTCCAGACCGACCTGGTGCTGCGCAAGGAGGTGGGCAATGCGCGTCTCGTGAGCGGTGACGCCATGCTCTGGGTAGGCAAGGGCGTGCTGTCCCACAAGGACTCGACGCTGGACTCGACGCCCACGCGGACGGTGCGCGTGGAGAACGGCAAGCGACGCTTCGTGTTCACCGTCCCGCTGGACACCGCGGGCAAGCAGTTCTACGCTGAGCTCAAGGACCAGGTGGACGGCAAGGTGGGTGTGGAGGTCCGCAAGAAGAAGCGCAAGATCCGCAAGCAGCTGAGCCAGGTCATGGGCTTCACGCCCGTCAACACGCTCAAGAGCCCCTTGAAGAGCCCCTCGCATCTGCTCAGGAGCCCGACCAAGAAGCCACCCATGACGCCCAAGCGCAGCCCTCTGGCGGACATTGGAACGCCCCGAAGAACCCCACAGCTGACGCTCCCGCCGCCGCTGCCGGTGACGACGAAGGGGTCGACCTCGTCTCGGGTCTCTCCGTTGAGGTCGCCGTTCCGTTCTCCGTTCCGCAAGAAACCGCGACTTTCAAAGAGTCCGTCGAGCGGAGGGAAATCACGGGACAACTCGAAAACGCCACCGCGCTCTCCTGCACGTGAGTGGCTCAGTCCGGCCCGATCACTGAAGCTGCGGAGTGGACCGACCCCGCCGGATCTCAAACAACACAGCACCCACACGCCGGAGAACAGAAGTTTGAGCAAATCGGATAGATCTGGTGGCGCCTCTGATGAAAAATCTCGCCGGAAATCGATCACAGGATCGATTAACAAGCGCGTTCGCTCGCTTCAGCTGATGCTGGACGATGAGTCGAGTATCAAGGAAGCAGAGGCGCAAGCTCAAAAGAAAATGACCTCGCACTTTTTCAAGATAGGTTCACCAGACAGCTCACATGCTGACACTACAGCTCGATCACTGGATATGTCGATGGAGGAGACTGAACAATCTGATGACAAAACTGATGCATCAAACCCAAGCCTAAGCGACTCACCTGGGGATGGAACTCAAAGGAGCACGCACGGATTATTGAATTTAGGCAACTACTGCTACATGAATGCCATTGTGCAGGCGCTTGCAGCTCTCCCTGAATTTGTGAGTGCTATTCAAGATGAAGAAAACCTGCTGAAGATCATCCGAAAACAGCCCCAACCGAGTGTAAAGGTCAAGACTATGGAGCAAATCAAGACCATTTTCGACAATTGGCGGAATAGCGGTGATACGAAGCATCTTCCATTGCAGTACACCTTAAGCCAGTTACTTCAGCGAGTTATCAACGGTAGTGAGACGTCGATCAATCCTGAGCCGCTCAAGAACGTGATGGGAAAAAAGAACTCCATCTTCGCAACGTACGTGTTGCCTTAATTGCTCTTTTGGTATTGCTCGTTCTAACTGCATGCGGTTTCTATTACAGTCACTTTCAGCAAGATGCACACGAATTTTTGCTGAATCTGGTCACAGAATATGAGAAAGAGCTTGTGCAAATGGTTCACGAAGTCACAGAGAAGATTCAGGAAGAGGCCAAGTCGTCCCCTCAAGTACAGAGAAACAGTCTTCTGAGTTTCTTCCGAAACGGCCCAAAAGCAAACGGATCCCAGCAAAAGAAGACGGACAAATCTTCCGATGCCGAATTGGAGCTCATTTGCCGTCTGCCTCCAGCAAAATGCTTTCGGGCGGAACTAAACCGCACATTGACCTGCCGAAAATGTGGTTACAGTCGAAAACATGCCGAAACATTTTACGACTTCTCGCTGGATTTGCCGTATTATCCCGTTCCAGGGCAGGAGCCCACGGCAGAGCAGGAACCACAAGCACCCGCATCACCAGAACCGCAATGCTTTTGCAATCTTTCCCCGGTGCCAACTGGAGAGGGTAACGAGCGCTACTATTGCTGTCCGAAATCGTCCTGCAGTTATCGGGAAAAAAGTGTCGAGAGTGTCAAGCCTGCAAATTCCCCGACGAAAATCATGGAAACAGTGATGAAGTCGCCGTCTACTCCTGCGACTGGCTGGTCGACACGGCCACCACCGATTGAGTTGGAAACACTGATTCAAAAACAATTTGAAACGGAGGTACTAGAGTTGACATGTGAGAAGTGCAAGGACGGGAAAGAAGCGGAGTCGGCGTACCAGGTCAAGTCTCTTCCGTCGGTTCTCGTTTTCCACTTAAAGCGCTTCGAGGTAAATCCGCACACCGGTGCTCTGTTCAAGCGATGCGACCCAATCGTGCCCCCTGCCGTAATTGATCCGACACATTGCATCAACAACACTGATCCATCAGGGAGTGAATCGCGATATGTGCTTAAGGTACGCACTGCTCGGCACGATAATCGCTTGTGCAGATATTACTTAGTGCTAATTTGTGCTTGCGTATGAATACAGAGTGTCATCCACCACATTGGCAAGAGCATTGACGAAGGCCACTACGTTGCTGACGTATGCGATGATAATGGCCAGTGGATCCGTCGCAACGATACACATGAGTCTATGGTACGCACCTGGTGCCTCCTCAACCAGTTATAATGATATAAAACTCACCGCACGTTTGCTGCTGTGCAGATTTCGGAAGAGTACGCCCTACAAGCATACCGGAGCCAGGAGTCGTGCTATATGTTCTTCTACGTCAAATCGGAGCGAGGTAGCGTAGACGAAGGCAAGGAAAACATGCCACTTAATCGCGTGTCACCTCAAGACGAAAACGACGAAAACTCCAGCCAGCTGCGGCAAGGTGCCTCCAGCAACGGGCTGAGAGCTTTCCTGTAGGCCCCCAGAAACGATTGGTTCGCGCTTAAGTGTTGATCGGGTATACTAATATTTTGAGATAAACTACATCGCTCGTCATCTTGTTGCCGCTTTCATGGTGTGGCAATCGCTTTCCCTAGCTACCGTTGTACTACATGTACATCATACCTTCGCCTTAAAGCTTAGAGCAAAGCATCTTACTACTCAGTACAATTTTCTGTAGGAACTAGTTGTCTTAGCACGAGGTCAACTTCATCACGAAGTCGTATCCTTGATGGCATGTGGTAGTAGTACCCAAGCGCGTGCGGAGTAGCTTTCACAGGTTATCACTGCGAGATACCGTTCGGGTTCGCAAACGCATCTGGAGACTCGGTGACTGGAATCAATCGCATAATTACGCCTGCACAAACCACAAGAAAAGTTAGAATAATTAACCGCGTGGACGAATACTATAGCTCAACGTACCAACAGGAAGTGAGAGCGCTCCCAATCCAAAACAGACGAGCCAGTGCCTGAATGGAATGCTGCTCGTTTTAATGAAGTCGCCACCCAATTCTCCAAGCAGTACTTGGACGACAATTGTGATAAAAATGATCATGGTGAAAAGCGGGTTGCTCGCTAAGCCCTTGAATACACGCCAGTCATTGTTCGTCTTCCGTGCGTTGAACTCGTTAAAAAGTTGGCAGAATACGAAGGTGTTGAAGATAATCGTGTAATGGCGATAGTCGTAGGCTGAGCAGAGATCGTTCAGACAGGTCACAGGATAGTCGAGAACTGTGGAATTCTTCGCGTAGTCCTCGCAAGATAAACTCCAACAAGTGTCTCCATTTACTGTCACGCAGGTGTCGCTGGTGAGTGTGGGAAAGCTGGACTTGACAGTATATTCCCACGCTACACATTTGTTGCCGTCGTGGTAACCAAATTGCTCTGCACCGTAAACGAGCAGCAGGAATACGACTAAGAGCTGAAAAATAGACTGCACGATGATGTTCTTTACCATGCACCTCCCCAAAAGCTTTGCTGTCTTTTTGTACGGACGCCGATCCAGCAGTGCTTCCGTTGGAGCTTCTGTTCCGAGTGCCAGCGCCCCCATAGTATCCATGATTAGGTTGATCCACAGCATCATAACCGAGTTTAGTGGTGGTTCCTTGCCTGTTACGGCACTGACGAAAGTGACTACTAGCGCCACAATGTTGACAGTAAGTTGGAATTGCAGAAACTTGCGAATGTTGTCGTACACACAGCGTCCCCATAATACAGCCTTGCGGATCGAAGAGAATTTGTCGTCCATAATAATGATATCGGAGGCTTCCTTGGCAAGATCGGTACCGGTAATTCCCATTGCCATTCCTACATCTGCCGCCCGCAACGCGGGTGCATCATTGGTACCGTCGCCAGTCACGCCAACAACCTCTGATCGGTCTTTCAACAAATTCACCAGTCGAAACTTGTCATCTGGGGATGATCGTGCAAGTACTTGAAGCCGTGGAATGAGCTTGCTCACTTCTTCCACGCTCATCGATCGAAATACTGGGCCTTCAAGAGCAACCCCATCTTCAGTCATAATCCCACACTGCTTGGCAATTGCCGAGGCTGTGTGGATGTTGTCCCCCGTTACCATACGCACCATAATACCAGCGCGCTTGCAATCTCTGATAGCATCAGTGACATCAGGTCGAAGAGGGTCCTGAATACCGAAGATGGCGTTCACAACTAGATCCTGGTCTGGTGCATCTGATAACGACTCCAGATCTTGTGGCAGCTCACTTCTTTCAAAATCACGATGTCCAACACAGATTGTACGTAGAGCAGACTCGGCCATTTGACGGATAATGAGATTCAGCTCATCACGCTTTTTTGACGTCAGCTCCTGAATGTTGCCGTCCAAATCAATAAACTTGCTTGACCGGGTCAAAATCACCTCTGCGGCTCCCTTGGAGTACAGACGACAGCTTCCATCTTGAAGCTTGACAATAGCGGCCATGGACTTCTTCTCGGAAGAGAAGGGGAATAATCGATCACCGCGTGCCTGTTGGAATTTGTCTCGGCGAAGGCCCATAATCGGGAAATTGAGCTTGTTCATCCACAGAAGCACGGCACCTTCCGTCTTGTTGCCCTGCACTTGGAATACTCCATTGACATCCTTCAGATATGCACTAGTGTTTACAGCAATATTGGCTGCAAGCTCTTCGAGAGCTTTCGCATTGACAGGATACTGCGCTCGATTAGCATTCATGAATTCGTCCTTGAAAAACTTGCCTAAGACCCACCCTTGAACCACGGTCATTTTGTTTTCCGTGAGAGTGCCTGTTTTGTCGGAGCAAATGCTCGTGACATTGCCCATGGTTTCACATGCAGCTAATACACGGATAAGGTTATTGTCACGCAGCATTTTCTTCGTAGAGTAAGAAAGCGAAATCGTAACAGCTAGTGGCAGGCCTTCAGGGATGGCGACGACGATGATCGTCACACCGATCAAGAAGGTGTGCAGAATGTAGGACGGCCAGGAGTATTCCAGCTTCTTGTCGTCAGACATCGAGTAAATGATGATCATCGCTAAAATAGTGGCGATAGAGAACGCCATTCCCACGTATCCGATATGCTTTGCCATCTCTTCCAGTTTCTCCATTAGAGGTGTAGCTTTCTGCTCTCGCACAAGCTTCGACTTGATTTTCCCCCAGCGGCATTCAGCGCCAACAGCAATCACGAGACACTCCCCGCGACCATTAGCTACAAGGCAACTTGACAGCAGGAAGGGGTCTTTGAGATGAACTTTACTCACGTCGTCAGGCTCCCCTGTAAGACTGGACTCGTTGCATTTGAGGTCGCTCCCGTTAATGAGCACAGCATCTGCAGGAACTTTATCACCTGTTTCAAGGATGATCACTTCCCCCACCGAAATTTCTCCGACTGGGACTTGGTCGGGCTTTCCGTCTCGAAGCACCTTCACCAGAACGTCGTCGTTCTTTGCGCTCAACGCGCGGAACTGCTTTTCTTTCGTGTAGTTGTTGATTGACGTCACGACTGCTACAAGAATCACTCCGAAAAGAATCGCGACTCCCTCACTCCACCCTGTTTCCGGGTGCTCCATGTAGCCAGTGACCATTGAAGCGATGGCCGCGATGATCAAGATGATCAGCGTCGTGTCTTGTAAGCTCTCAACAAAAAGCCGAAACAAGCCTTTCATGGGCGCATCTGCGAAGACATTCCGGCCAAATAGTTCTCGCCGCACCGTAAAGTTTGTGTCGATTTCACTCCGAGGTAAACCGTGCTCCAGGTTCACGCACAACAGTGTAGCCAACGCAGTCACGCCTCCTATCCGTGCCAGCTCCTCCAGGTTCGCCTCCGTCATTTGGTCCTGATTGAGCTGCCGGACCTCGTCCAGTGTGATGCCATAGGGCGACGATGGCGCGACCTTGCTGATGCTGGACGTTGGTACACTCTGGTTGTTGGCTTTGCGAGGTTTCGCTGGTGGCGACGGAAGCGGTTGGACCGACGTGAGGTCGGGCATGCTACTTGGTCAAGTCAAAGCGATAGACTATTGGCTGTGTGTCGTCGTCAAACGGGCTTGGAAACGCTGAGGAAGAGACGAATGACAGACCAGAGCTTCTAGCAGATTTGCATCGGGTGACCTGCAGGTCCAGGAATTGACAGCCAGCACCAAGAGGAGTGCCTTTTCCCTGCCGTCGTCGTCGCTGTGTTGCCGACCACGCGGAAGTTTCCGTTTTAACGCGAGTCTGTACGTTTCATCCCTAGGTCGTCGCGCCCCAAATTGCCATAGATAGATAGGCACTCAGAAGCGCAAGAATAGTATTGTTGTTGTCGTTGAAGTGAGGCAATCTTTTTCAGCCAATCATGAGACGAAAGAATTGCGATTGGCTGAAATACGGTTGTAGACGACCTGCACGTCCATGTATCAAAGAGCGGAGCGACTTGAACCTGGGTGTCATGCCGCTCTGCGCCGCCTGCTGCGTTGCCAAGGGCTTCAACAAGTGCGGACACTTTACCCCCCCCCCCCCCTTGCTGCGGAATGGCGAGCGTTGCAGCGCTGAAGCTCGCGTATTTACTGGTGCAATGAGCAGGTTTCACGGCGGACAGCGTCATCTACCGCGTCCGGTGTGCAAGGAGTGTTTCCGCAATGGGAAGAAGCCGGTAGACCTCGGAGGCGAGCCGGAGACGCTGCTGTGAGTTGGAGGAGTGCTGCTGTATCGTGTTGCAGTTTTAGGCTGATAATGGGGATGCGATTCTTTCGATCTGCAGGATCCGAGCTCCTGGAGATAAGAAAACGGCGAGTCTGGCGGATTTCCAACTGCTGAGTGTCATCGGACAGGGCGCCTTCGGAAAGGTGAAACAATATATGCTGTGGCGTGATGTATGGGTGCTATGGGCAGCCGTTTTGAGAACTGTTGGTGGGGGTGGCGACTCTAGGTGCTACTGGTGCGACACTCAACCACCGGAAAGGTCCACGCGATGAAGGTATTCGGTGTGCAGCTTCAGCGTGCACTATTACTTTCATTTACACTGAAAAAATCTAACTTGCACGCTTGAATGCTGTAGATCATCAGTAAACAGTTCGTCATTGATATGGACAGCGTGCACTACATGAAAACCGAACGCGATGTCATGACCAAGGTTGGATCTGGCTTACCGAGACGACTGTAGTTTTGAATTCACCCTTGCCAGTTTTGTTCGTCGGCTAACCTGTATACTGGTATTGGTGCGCCGCCAGATTCGTCACCCTTTTGTGATCGGGCTGAATTACGCCTTTCAAACAGAATCAAAGGTAAACTGCACAGGAACACATTTGCATTTGCCCCGTTGGTTGCTAGTCTAATGTCTTGCGCTGGTCATACATGTAGGTTTACCTTGTGATGGAGTACCAATCGGGGGGAGAGCTATTTTCCCGTCTGAAAGAGGAAGGCACTTTCACCGAGGTACTCGTTTGTTTCGCAGTTTGTTTAGGAATCGATACTGACCAGGTCTTTTACTCGGTAGGACGCTGTGCGCTTCTACCTGGCTGAAATGATTCTCGCTTTGGAGCACCTCCATGGACACGGCATCATCCATCGGTCCGTTTCTTTTCTACGCTGTGCACTACCGGTATGACACACTAGGCCTAACACCGCGTCTTAACTTCATCAGCGATCTGAAGCCGGAAAACGTCCTCATCTCAGCCGAAGGCCACATCAAACTGACCGACTTCGGCTTGGCGAAAGAATACGTTGATGGTCAAGAATTGCTGACCGTATGCGGCACCAAAGAATACATGGCACCGGAGATGCTACTCGGCAAGGGATACGACTCGGTAAGTACATGTATGCATATTGCTAACCTGCGCTTGCTAGAGCTGACGGTTCCTTTACTTCGCCTCGTTCACTGTGATCAGGCCGTGGACTGGTGGTCACTTGGTGCTCTTGCATTCGAAATGCTGACCGGAAACCCACCATTCAGATCGAAAAACCCAGCAGACTTGCACAAGAAAATTATCTCGGCTAAGGTCAGCCTATGTGGTTTGCTGGAATCGAAAGACAAGGGCTGACGAAACAATGTGCATGTGCCTCTGTGACCACGTAGATCCAATTGCCGCGATGGCTTTCAGGCGAAGCTCACTCGTTAATCAAGGCCTTATTGGAGCGTAATGTGAGTAAACGACTTGGCGGCGGCAAGTCCTCCATGTTTGTTGTGAAGGGGGTGCAGGCTCTAAAACGTCACCCGTTTTTCAAGGTATGGGCTGCTACAGAATGCCCATTTCAACTAATTCGACTGACAAAGGCTCTTCATGTAAAATCGCAGTCGGTCGACTGGGAGAAGATGGAAACTCTTCGCGTTCCTCCCCCTCAAGTGCCTAGCGTTTCTGACGAAGCGGACACGAGTAATTTTGACAAGCAGTTCACGGACATGCCAGCTTCAGACCTGCTGTGCGATGCGGTTATCGAGGAACACGGCAATTTGTTTCGAGGATTCTCATTCTGCCGCCAGGACAGCATTAAGGGCATCATATCTAACCCGCAATCACCGATCAACACCACGCTGCTACCAACTATCGCAAGTCTAGTTATTGATGGCGACGGCATCAACGACATCAACGACGCCATCGCGACAGCAGCGAGTAAGCAGCCAGCAATTTTGACCTGATCGACAGGATCACTGCTCCTTCTTTTCCTCCAGCTTCGCGGCAAGCGTATCAATCGAGTTGAACTGGCGAGTCCAACGCGCATTGTAGAGGAACGGGCGTAGGTCGAAGCGGTTGTCATCCGGCGAGTAGTTCTCAGCGTGATAGGACGGAGTCAGCGTAGTCATCTTGTGGCGGTTAATGGAGTAATAGAAGAAGAACCGCTTGACCTTCGTCGCCACCTCGGTGGGCGCCAAGTGACTCCACAGGTTCGTGAGCTTCCGGAACATCCAGTAGGGGCCGCAACGGTCGATCTTGCGCAGACGACCGAAAAATCCTAGCTCATCGTAGGTCATACCCATGTCCTCCTCGTCTAGCTGAGAGTGATCAGCGTCTTCGCCAGCATTCTCGTCGGTGGGACGAAGCTCTGCCGTCGGAGGAGCTTCCTCAACAGTCTGCAGAGCGGGGTAGTTGTATTTGACGGCTGCCCAGCGAAGAAGCTTCTTCAGATCGCCTTTCGACACCGCACCAATCGGATTCAAGTCACCACTGCTGCAATCGTACTTGGTCATGTATCCGCGAAGTGCTTCATCGACGTTACCGGAACTCAGCACGAGTAGAAAACCAGTCTTCGAGCGCACCCACGGCAAAAGCTGAGCGAGCAGGTAAGTCATCACCATACGAAGACGCGCCTGGATGTTCTGGAGCGCAAGGTCTTCCTGCAAGGTGCCTCCCCGCGACAGGTACTGAGGCGTCTTGCCTGTCAGAAGCGAGAAGGTCTTGACTACAACATCGACCATCATGTCCATACCCATATTGAGGTGGTAGCACCCGATCTCACTGGCGAGCGTCGCTGCGCGCTTCTTGGTAGCAGCCGAACTGTTTTTCGTGCCCATGTAAGTAGTGTGGAAAACATGCGAGGCCAGATCAGCAGGCTCCAAAGGTAGGTACTCTTCGTCCAAAGTGCCCATAATGCGCTGGACGTCATTGATAACCTGCTTGTCACCCTTGTTGGCGGCCTCGACCACGAGGTGGCACATCACGCCGACGATGCATGCCACAGATGACGAGTCCGCTCCACCGGAAAGGGGTAAGAAGAAGCCGCTGCCTCCACTACGACGTAGGTAATCCCACATCCAGCACGCCGGTCCGAGCGCAATCTCCTCCTCGGGCACGTGGTAGTGCACTTTAATGGCAGGCGTAGGTTGAGCAAGCGACGTGTCATCGTGGCATAAACTGAAGTTGACGTCAATCTTAGGAATCACAGTGTCCAGCGAGCTAGCCTGCTCACTCCGACTGCTGACGGAACCGCGGTACGACCGCACGTCGTCGAGATCCACGGTGGCTGTGACCACCTCGACATCCTTCACCGAGAACTGCGAGCCCTGAGCAACCACCTGGCCGTTCACCACAATGACAGCGCAGCCGTCGAAGTACAGACGGCCACCATCGCAGCCTTGCTGGTTGGCGTACAGATACACGCCGCCGCTCTTGGTGGTGGCGCCACGGATCAGCTCCATGCGCTGGTCGAGCTTGCGCAGCTGGTGGTGCGAGCCCGAGCCGTTGCCAATGATCTCCACGCCGGCCAGACTGAGGATGATGTGCGGGCTGTCGGGCGTGAAGAGCTCCTCGCAGGTCTCGGACCCGCACGACGAGTCGAGCGTGGCCACGGCGCCGGAGCCGAAAGGCACGTGCACCGAGCCCGTGAGCTTCTGCAGGCTGGCGGGCAGCACGAACTTGTCGAGGCCGCGCGACTTGCCCTTCTCGAGGCTGGGCTTCCATGTGGTGAACCAGCGCTTCTCGCGGTAGTTGCCGTCGTCGGCCAGGAAGAGCTTGGGGCGGATGAACAGGATGCGCTGGTCCAGGCAGAAGACGCGGCAGTTGTAGCGCACGCCGTTGTGCATGACGGGCATGCCGATGTCGCACAAGATGTCGTTGGTCACGTCCGAGCGCAGGACGGCCTCGAGCGACTGCCAGCAGTGGAAGAACGTGTCCTGCTCCAGGAAGTGGTCCTCGCAGCCGTAGCCGCAGACCTCCAGCTCGGGGCCCACGCGGTAGCGCGCGCCGCACGCCTTGGCCACGCGGATGGACTCGAGGATGCGCTCCAGGTTGCCATCGAAGTCCAGCGCCCACTGGTTCAGGTTGCACGTGGCCACGGTCACCAGCGCGCTCATGGTTGCTGCGGATCGGAGGGGGCGATTGCTGTTTGAAGGATGTGAATACCGGAAACATAAATTGGTGTAGCAGTGATGTAGAGATATCCCCAGAACTAAGTTCGAGTCCCGACTAAGTGGTCGACAAGTTGAAGCTGCCACCCAAGTGTGTAGAGTCTGTAGACGCTCAGCGAAAGGTAGCGCGACTGCAGCGCTTGTTCAGACGCCCTCTATTTCCTTGATCCATACTGGGCGAGTTTGTGCCAACTTGCCCTGCGAAACTGTGCACGCCCAGTTCGGGCTCCTCTGTCGGATGCCACTCCCGGGGTGGCTGCGCGCGGTGGCGCGTCAAGTGAACTTCCTCCAAAACAGCTTTTGATTGCTCGTTGCCGCCCTTGAATCAGCGCAACTGCAGTGGCATTGCCACTGGCAACACCGGCTCCGCTGCGTGCACACCTGGCAGCTGGGCTTGAGGGACACCGAGACTCGACCCCGCCACGCAGGCCCAGCGAGGCTCGACTCTACGACGTGGCCAAAGTGTCAGCTACCGTGGCCGAAAATCGCATACTAAAGCCAAGTCGAAATGGGTCACCGCACTCATCATGCTATTGCGCGGGTAGGGCTTCTTCACGTTAGCTAATGTCCGCGGCGCATTATCACTGGACGAAAAGCGGCTCCCACCGTTCAAATCCTGACCGTATCTCTACTCGCAGCGGTTCTGCGCGATGGCATTTTCGCCAAGGTCTATCGAGCCACACCGCGTTCCACTGGCCGATTCGCGACGCCGGCGCTCGCTCGACCTCGAGACCAGCCTCCGCAGCCAGGTGACGCAACGCAGCAGAGCGACGGGCGATGGCGGTGTGCGTCCCCGAGACGTCGCAGAGCGCGTCGGCAGCCTCGAGCGTGGCCAGCACGAGCGACAGCACCAACCTAATCGGCCGCCGGCTGCTGGGCAGCGACAACTCCGGCGGCGACGCCTACGTGCAGCTCGAGACCGAGTTCCCGGGCGCCGTGGCCATCTCCACGGTCGTGAACGCGCTGTCGCTGCTGGGCTTCGCCTTCATCCTGACCACGTACCTGCTCTTCCCGCCCGTGCGCAAGCAGCACTCGTCGCTGCTCGTGTGGGTGGCGCTCATGGGCATGCTCTTCCACGGTACCGTGCTGGCCCAGACGTCCGCGACCTACGGCACGTGCTGCACCACGGCCCCCATGGTCCAGCTCGCGCTGCTCTCGCACGAGCTCTACTTCTTCGCGCTCGCATTCAACTTCTACTTCACCACCAAGTTCCCCTTCCGGTCGTCGAGGTGGCTCAACCCGATCTACCATGTGGTCGTCTGGGTCATCAGCGTGGCTGTCACGATCGTGGCCTGGCAGCTAGGCACGGGCAGAGTCAGCTCCTACGGCTACTGCTGGTACGCGGCCGACTACGACGGCGACAGCGATGACGGCGAGTTCATCTTGTTGGAAATCTTCTTTATCCCAGTTTGTTCTGGGTACTGCGTGAGCATCGGTTGCTACATCCTAGCCACCAAACGTGTTCGACTTACCATGGGCGGGAACTCGAAAACGCGCACGAATCTGGATTCGATGCGCAGCTTCTTGTTCTGGAGTTTTTCCCTCTGGATGGTCGTGACGATCCCTTACATCTTGCGGCATCGCAAGGTGGTCACTACCAACTCAGCTGGCGAAAAAGCGCTGCGCTTCTTAGGACGTTTGGCGATCGCCTTTTTTGGCACAGGCAGCGCGATACTTTGGACCAAATCCATGGGTGTACTTAAGACATTCAAGCTGTGGCGCCAACGCAACTGGGACGACTACTTCAAGGTGTATGACGCCTCGTGGGTGCTTCGTCGGGAGATCTTGTACTTCGCCACCAGGGGCATCCAGCTAGGCGCGAGCAGCGCCAATGGTATCCCGGAGAACGAGAGCATCAACCCAAATGTCGAGTCAATCTTCTCCTTCACGCAGCGGGCTGGCATTTTCCCGTGGCAGCTTCGACTCGGCGTCGTATCGCAGACCCCAAGTGTGTTGTCGTTCGAGCTGGACGGTGCTACATCCGGCCAGAAAGCAATCTTCCGTGACTTCGAACCTGAGGTCTTCCATGAAATTCGACGCATGTCCGGTATCACCCGTGAGAGCTACATTCAATCGTTCAAGGGGAGCACGCGCGAGCGTTTCAGTGAAGGCAAGAGCGGTTCGTTCCTCTACTACACAGGCGACCAGACTTTCATCCTCAAAACGTGTACGCCAGCTGAGCAGAAGTATCTTTTGTACATCCTGCCTCAGTACATGGCACACCTACGTCGCAACCCGAACAGTTACCTCTGTCGTTATGTGGGTTGCCACGAGCTGGTGATGGAGCACCACTCGGTTCTGTTCATCGTGCTAACGAACATTCTGAACAATCCAAGCGTGAATATTGATGAGCTGTACGACCTCAAGGGCGCGTGGGTTGGTCGTCACCGCGGTGACTCACCTAGCGGTACTCAGCGCGTGTGCAAATTCTGCGGTCACGATTTTGTGGTGGGTATGTCTGAGGAGGTGTGCTCTCAAAACCCAAATGCTGGATTTGGGCACGCCGAGTTTGTTGTAGGAAAAGATCTCAACTGGTCGTGTCGCCGTCTTGGACTTCCTACTGACGTGGCTGAGCAGCTAGGCAGTCAGTTGTACGCCGACACGGAGTTCTTGCAGCGCATGAACTCGATGGACTACAGTCTGGTGATTGGCTTGAGTCGGCACAAGTCGTTTTCCATTTCAAGTGGCGGTGGCACAGTACTCTCACGGAGCGGTGGTCCAGCCGTGAAGGGCAAGCTGTTTGTTGGAGGGAACAGTGGTGACGAGGCAGGCTACTTGGAGTCGCTGAGCCCCAACGGTGCTACCCTCCAAGGTCTTAGCCGCACTAGGGGAAACGTAACGACATTCTCTGCGGACGCGTGTGTCGTGAACATGGGCATTATTGATATATTGACTCCGTGGTCCTTCAAGAAAAGCCTCGAGCGCTGGGTGCGCGTACGACTGCAGTGCCGTGACGCGAAGGGAATTTCGTGCATGAAGCCTATTCCGTACGCTGACCGCTTTCGTCGTAATGTGATCGACACGGTCATCTTTGGTCGCCGTCTAGGCTCCAAGAGACGCCATCCAGAAAAACAGCAAGGGGAGTCAATTATGGTGGATTTTACGAGCATGTCCATGGACGTGAATTTCTCTATGGACATTGCGAACCTGTCGATGGATACGTCAAACCTCTCCATGGAGATATAGGCCCCACACGCCTATCAAGCCCCGCACAGCATCCACATACGCAGCGGAATGATGCCACTGCCACTATTATCGATCGTCTTCATCGACTTTGACTACTGGAGACTGACGCAGTAGACCGTGAGCACGCAGGTCATGGTCGCGTTCTCCCATCGGATCGACACGCTGCCTGGAATTCCAGAAGACACCACATGTACATAACTGTGTCAGTCGAGAGCAGAGCCCAAGCCAATTTGCTCAGCAGCCAGCACTCACCGTCGCGTTCAGCATCCCAGAAGCACGACGAGTTGGTGTGGTAGCCAGCGTTCCGCTTCTGCAGGATCGTGCAATTCACTGTAGCAGCGCCCACACACGGACCTATGTTAGCTTGCGTACGTACTCATTTTTTTGCCCGTAACTATTTAACACCATTGCAAAACACCCATCGAAGCTGCATGCAGCAACTGTGTTCTCCATCAACGCACCGATGTACTTGAATCCGGCCGAGCTGTTGGCCACGCCTTTGAGTTCCTTCAGACACTGGGACGAGATATCCGTCGTCCACTGATGCACGTCCGCCGCGTGGTAGCTGTGGCCAGCCAGGACCTTCTCGGGAATCTGCACGTAGCACACCACAGCATTAGGGCGATCAAGCCTCGAATGATCCCTCTCTTACGCCCCAAATGCCGCGTGTCGGACCTCCTGGGTGATCTTCTTGACCTCATCCTGGATCTGGTGGAACTCGTACTGCGGCACCGACCACCACACACAACAGTCAGTCATCAGTCTCGTAATTAACCCGCTTAGATGGCTGCAACACGCCGCGAAGAGCACGCACCGCGGCGTTCTCCATGATGATCTTCCGGCGCTTAGAAGGGCGACCGCAACTCATGCACGACGGAGCTGCATACAAACTCCAGGATAACCTATTAAGTTCGCACTGACTTATTAAGTGCGCACTCTTTGAACCACAGAGAAGACAGCGCTGGAAGCTGCGTCGTGGACGAGCTGCTAGCGTCCGTTCCAGCACACCACGCTCTCTGCAAGCGGTGCCACCTTCTTTGCCCGTGCTTCGTGTGTTGATCAACCTGCTCCTTGTGCTCTCACGTGCTCGGTGACCCACGCGACGACAGTTTGAGCCATGGCAGTGACGTCGCAGTCGCCCGCGTTTGCGTCGCCGCGGGTTACGACTGCTAGCAATGGGTACGATCCTCTCAGTATGAACGGGAATCGCCTGAGTGAGCGCGCGGGCGGGTTACGATTCGCCCAAGACGCGGAGAAGAGCAAGGCCTCGGACAAGGAGGACGATCCGCCCAAACCCGGGGACATCGTGCCGTGGCGCATGCGCGAGCGCATGAAGACGATGGACGTGGCGCTGGTGCTGTGTCTCAACATCGGGACAGACCCTCCCGACGTGGAGAAGGCCACGCCCTGTGCTCGCAAGGAGTGCTGGGTGGACCCGTTCTCCATGCCGGCCAAGAAGGCAATTGAGACCATCGGCAACACGCTGCAGTCTCAGTACGAGCGCTGGCAGCCGCGTGCTCGCTACAAACAGAGCTTGGACCCGACGGTGGAGAAGGTTCGTGAGCTGTGTGTGAACCGACGAAGGCTGGCCAAGCACGACCGCATGCTGTTCCACTACAACGGACATGGTGTGCCTCGACCGACGCAGAACGGAGAGGTCTGGGTGTTCAACAAGAGCTACACGCAGTATATCCCACTGCTAGTGTATGACTTGCAGTCGTGGGTGGGGACGCCATCGATCTACGTGTTTGATTGCTCGGCGGCGGGAGTGCTGCTGAGCCACTTCACGTCGCCTCCGCCGACCCCGGCTCAAACGCATGGTAGAAATGGAAGTCCGTCATCCAATGAAGCGATCGTGCTTGGTGCGTGTGGTGCTGATGAACTTCTGCCGATGAATCCGGAACTCTGTGCAGATGTGTTTACATCTTGCTTGACGACGCCAATTACTGTCGCGCTGCGGTGGTTTATCTCGCAGAACGAGCTATCCATGGCGCATCTGGATGCCAACTTCATTGAACGTATCCCGGGCAAGCTGACCGACAGAAAGACACCTCTCGGAGAGCTGAATTGGATATTTACGGCCATCACCGATACCATTGCGTGGAATATGCTGCCTCGTGAGCTATTCCAGAAGCTGTTCCGACAGGATTTACTTGTTGCATCGCTCTTCCGCAACTTCTTGTTGGCGGAACGTATTATGAAGTCCGAAGGCTGCTCACCGTGCTCACTGCCAGCTCTGCCACCAACAAATCATCACTCCCTTTGGCGCTCGTGGGATCTGGCTGCTGAAGTATGCTTGAACCAACTTTACAAGCTGTCAAACCCGTACCCGAACGTTGACATGAGCTTTCAGCCTTCACGATTCTTCGCGGAGCAGCTCACAGCGTTCGAAGTTTGGTTGCAGTTCGGGTCCTCGGAGAAGCCCCCGCCCCAGCAGCTGCCAATGGTCTTACAGGTACTTTTGAGCCAGGTCCATCGTCTTCGTGCACTCGTGCTGCTGAAAAAGTTCCTTGACCTGGGCCCCTGGGCTGTGAACTTAGCACTCTCGGTTGGAATTTTCCCGTACGTGCTCAAGCTGCTGCAATCTCCAGCTAGTGAGCTTCGTCAGGTGCTTGTCTTCATCTGGGCAAAAATCCTGGCGCTGGATTCAAGTTGTCAAGTGGACCTTGTAAAGGATGATGGCCACTCCTATTTCATATCACATCTCGCTGCTGGGCTCCACAACAACCAGAGTGCCTATAGCGCTGCGGGTAGCTTGATGCCAGCTGAGCAGAAAGTTATGGCGGCCTTCATTATCTCAGTGATCTGCAACAACTACCTACCTGGCCAGAAGAGCTGTTTGCCACAGTACTTGCACAAGATTTGCATTAACTTGCTTCAGGATCCCGATGAAGAGGTGCGTAAGTGGATTTGCCTGTGTCTGGCCAAATTATGGGAAAACTTTGACGACGGAAAGCGTATCGCGATCGAAGACAAGGTGCCCCGAATACTTGGTACCAAGCTTCGTGATGATCGCCCAGAAGTGCGTGCTGCTGCCGCCTACGCACTTGGTACTTTAGTTGGCTTCCACTGTGACCCCAACACAAGTGGGAAGCAGGTTGATACGAGCCGCCTGGAAGATTTTCTCCAGCAGCGAGCACACGATGACATGGTCGTAGCGTTGGAACTGTTGCGCGGTTGCCGGGATGGATCTCCTCTGGTACGTCGGGAGTGTGTGTTGGCCCTGGCAAATGTCATCCTGCACAATTACCATCAACCACGTTTTGAGTCCGTAGCCAAACATTTTAAGAATCAGCCGGTGAGTGCCCCAGCCACTTCTCCTGCTGATCATGGACCTTCACCAGTTGGATTCGACTTCCGGGGTGGTGATGATGCACTAAACTCGTTGGAAAGTGCCAACGATGTCAGCTTCCAAGGCGGTGGAGACGTGTTTGTGGACGAGGAGCTGCTGGATGAGATCGGAGAGGATGCCAGATACTATGCTCAAATTTGGCACGTGCTGAAGGAAATGCAATCGAGGGACCCGTTTCCACATGTGGTGGATGCCGTTAAAGCGATTGTCAGCTTTGTGAACGCAAGCATCTTGGAGTCGGAGCAAGATCAACTGCGAGAAAACAGTCAGACTGGAAGCGTCTTAGCTTCCCCGCCGCGTAGTGCAAACCCGGAAAGTATCTCGGCCATGCGTACGGAAAGGAGTACTGTTGGTGCGTCCCAACTTCGACGAGAAGGCTCTGTGCCTGGGCTGGCCTATATCCAGGCTCAGCAAAACGAAGCACGGTTTGGTATCCCCGCTGAAAATGCAGCTCTTGTCTCGGCAAACTCCGGACAAGGCAACATGATTATAACCCCCGATACACACATGCAATCTGCTGCACCTGCCCCAAAAGGACTGCGGTCAGCTGTATCGGTGGGCAACTTCCAGCAGTATCAAAAAAAGTTCCAACAAGGGTCTGGTAATATGCTGGGCGCTGGAGAAGGCCACGTGGTACCACCTCCGACGAGCACGGGCAACAGCATGCTTCAAGGACAATATCTTGGTCAAGCCTCTTCTCAAACGGCAGGAGGATACAGAATGTCCAACAATGGTCTGCCAGTTGAAGGAGGTATGGGCGGCTACCCAGTTCATGTACCTCCTCCAATGGAACGTTTTGGTCGTCAAGAGGACTTCCCGCCCACGCTTGTGTCGACTTGCTATGAACGGCACAAAATCCATTTCAATGACCCGATACTGGAGCCTGTCCAGGAGGATGAGGACCCACTAAGCGAGAAAGGTGCTGAGAGGTGGGAACGTTGCCGACGCTACAACCGCATTCGAGGCGCGGCCATGAAGCTTGCACCAGGCTTTGCTTCACCGAGAAGTTCTGCGAAATCTCCTGCAATGCAGAGAACTGGTTTAGGCTTGCGTGACGCTAGCCCACGCAACCCTCCTCCTTATTCTCCCATTGAATATGATGCTGCGCGCCGTGTTCCAACTCTTGGTGACAAAGAAGAAGTGAAGGATTTTACGCTGAGTCTCCGTCAGCGTGCCGTACTGAATAACGACGCAGAGATGACATCGCTGCTGCTCTTTCACCCGTACGAGACGATGCTACTTGTTGCCGACGAGAAAGATCAAATCTCACTATACAACTTCGAGGAAACTGAGATGAAGGTGCTGAGCTTTGGAAACAAAAATCCTCCTGGGTAAGTGCGTTCTTGTTTGTTCTTGTTGAATGATTGAGTTTGGCTAATGCATTTTGTTTTACGCAGCTCGCGATTGACGTCACTGAACTGGATCAATGAAACCGAGGAAAGCCTCCTGACATGCGGCTCTGATGACGGTGTGATCAAGATTTACCACGGTTTGCACACACCCCACCCGTCGATAGGAACTCCGAAGCTCTTATCAGCGTTCGTCGCGGTGCCTGATCTGGTGCCGGGTACGCGTGGATCGGGTCTTGTGATGAAGTGGCAGCAAGACGTTGGCATGATGTATGCAGGTGGCAATTCGGGTATGCTCCGTGGGTGGGATTTGCGCCAGGAAAAGTGCACCGTCGCGCTCCCTACTCAAACGGACTCTTGCATCACGAGCATGGCGAGCGATGGAACTATTCCGGGGATGCTGGTTGCTGGTTTCGGAGATGGTACTTTGCGGATCTTTGACTCGCGTAGCAGACCAGACTACGCTGTCAAAACGACCATGAAGGAACACACATCTTGGGTGGTGCAAACACACATTTACGCGGGCCGCAACGAGCTTCTGACTGGATCTGTGACGGGTGAGTTAAAGTTTTGGGATATGCGGTATCCTAAGAACAGTGTAAAGTCCTTGGAAGCCCATCGATCACCGATGACTGCCCTCGCCGTTCACGACTACGCCCCGATATTTGCAAGGTATGTTTGATTGGATGCACTCATGACTGCTTGGAAGTGTACTTACGTCTTGGTTTGCTATGTTGTGCTTTTTGTAATGAAGTGGCTCGCACAACCAATTTATTAAGGTGTTCAGGAGCGACGGTGAGCAGTTGGTGCTCATCCGCTATCACGAAGGCTTTCTCGGTGAGCGAATCGGCCCCGTTTCGTGCTTAGCATTCCATCCGCACCGACTCTTCTTGGCTGCAGGTGCTACCGACTCTGTGGTTGCTGTTTATTCGAGTGATAAGTAACCTTGAACATAGGATCAAACATGGGTGCTCAAAAGTAATTTTCCAACCTGCTTGTTGAAAACCATGTAAACTCCGTCCTTGTTGGTGAGCCTAAAAAGTCAATGGGTACGAATTCCGCGCGATGCACCGATCGTTACCACTTCGCTTGCGATCAGTTGCTGTTCACAGGGAACTCAGGGAGCGTGGCGGACGTGAAGCGGTCGCGGTCGTGCTTCGCGCTGAAGTCGGTGTTCGGCCCAGCCGGGACAATGCCGAACGCATTGAGATGGGTGTGAGATCCATAATAATGAAGCTTGATATGCTGGAGCAGTACTTTGCTGTCGATTGACTTGACCACAGGCGGGAACTGGAAGATCTCGCGCGTGTACTGCAACAGCCATCACACAAGCGTTAGCTCATTTTGGTCAATAAGAACAGCAAACATATCGATTGCCACGTACGTTGAACAGGTTCGGGTACTCCTTGATCATCTTCTTGTTCGTCTTGAAGTGCACGTGGTAGACTTCGTCAAAGCGAATGAGCGTCGTGAATAGACGCACATCCGCCTCCGTGAAAACGTCCCCCATCAGGAAGCGCTGCTTGGACAGGATCTCCTCCACCCGGTCCAGGCTCTCGAACAGTTTGTGCACGGATTCATCGTACGCGACCTGCGACGACGAGAAGCCGCACTTGTAGACGCCGTTGTTAATGTCGTTGTAGATCCACTCGTTGATCTCGTTGATGCCCTCGCGGAATTTGGCCGGGTACAGATCCACCTTGGACGGCACGACGGCGTCGAACGACGAGTTGAACATGCGGATGATGTCTGCGGACTCGTTCGAGACGATGGTCTTCTTGACCTTGTCCCACAGCACGGGCACCGTGTAGCGCGTGTTGCCCTCGGAGCACATCTCGTACAGGTCGCGCACATACTGCGCGTTGTTCACTGTGTCCGAGATAGCGCCCTCGGACGAGTACTGGCCGAGGCCCGACGGGCCGGCGAGCCACGGAGTCTTCTTGGCGTCCGCGAAGGCCCAGCTCATGTGCTTGTCCTCCGGGTCATTGGGCCGCGTGCGCTGGAACACGGGGTGCACGATCGAGAGGCCGACGATGTCCTGCAGGCCCTTCATGTAGAGCGTGATCAGCGTGCGGTGCGCCCACGGGCAGGCGAGGGAAATGTAAAGATGGTATCGGTGGGCCTCGGCGGGGAACTCGGCGCCGGCGTCGGGCTCGATCCAGTTGCGGAACTTGCTGGCGTCGCGCACGAACGTGCCCTTCTCGGAGACGGCCCACGTGCTCTTGGACGTCATAGTTGCGCGTGGCTTGGGGGCGGTGCTGCTGGTCTTCGGTCGCTTGCTGCTCAGCCGCCGAATTCGAAAGTGACGAAGTGGATCGGACTCAGATGCGCGGGTTTCAGTAATCAGTCAGTGCAACGGTGATACGCACTTTCCAGGCCTCCGATTGGCGGCGCGCCAAGTTTACCAATCGAGGTGTCTCAAAAGCGGTTGAAGTGTCGAAAATGTGACCCTTGCATCCAAAGTTAGTTGCAGTCAATACTGTACACTGTACTTGCAGAAGGAGCCACCCTACGTGGTAAACTCTGTGATCTTTTTTTTTAAACGAGGCTCGTGAGACTCGCACCGTTGCATGTTGCGTCGCAAGCAATAATAAGCAGTCGCGGTTCGTCAATCACCTTAAGTCTTTTGCAGCACTGCAACATGAGTATCACTGAGGCTGCATGAAGTGAGATTGACCGGTGGACTTCGTCAAGCATGCACAGTGCACGTAGTGAGCGTAGGCATCGTTTACGAACCGCTGGAGCCCACGTTGCAGCCATCAGGTAAAAAGGAAAAAAGTCACACTACTAACTCAAATATAGCAACAACTAAACAAAGGTTTGCCTTCACTTCCACTTAACGGCTCTAACGGCTCTTACACGGCTCTTCTTCCGGTGGCGAGCTCCGGACGCCATGGACGACTCTGACGCGGACGCAACCTTCACCTCCTTCGCCTCCTCCGTCTCTGGCATCTACAGCCGTCGAGCGACCATCGAAAAGCGCAGCAAGAAGCCGGGCAGGTCCGCTTTGGTGGTCGCAGTGGACACTTATCTCGCGTCCCCAAGTGCCACCACCGCTTCAGACCTCTACAGATCGGCGCGAAAGCTATCGGCACACAACGAATTCTTCGCTGCAAACCACACGACGCTGTGTCTGCAGCTGCTGGACACGTTGGCGGAGCATCTGCTGGATGCTGCGGCGTCGAATAAGGACTATGAGGCTCAGGACGAGGCGTCCACGCAGTTCTCGCAGCCGATGCAGACCCAGCAGACGCCAGAGGACTCGCTGCGGCTGCTGGAACTCTGCTATCTGTTCGCAAGGAAAACTGCAATTGGATACCCGTCGCACGTGCTGTGCAAGCTGCTGCAGTGGCTCGTGGAGCGCGTCTCGGTCTCAGCGCTGCGCAATGGCTGCGAGAGTGACACAGGACTGAAGCTGCAGCTTCTTGTGCTGGCGGAGATGATCAAGATCAGCGCGGGCGTTAGGATTTACGCCAAGGAGATGAAGAAGATCAAGGACTTTTACCGCTCGGTGACGATCTTGCTCAACAGCACGGAGGACGCGGAGCTCTTGGTGTTCAGCATGGCTATTCTGGCGCGTCTGGTGCTGTCCGAGTCCATGGGAAGCAAACTCTTCAGTGAAAAGAATGTGGATCAAGCGTTTGCATTGGTCTTTTCTGTGCTGGACGGATCCTGGCATGAGAATGCAGACGAGAGCATGTCGGACTCAACAACGATTCTGGATCGACGCTCCTTGCTGCAGATGGTGAGCGTAGACTTACTGTGTGACCTTTCCGACCGCCAAGAAATCTTGGAGCTGTTAGAGCAGTACCCGAAAATTGCACCAACGATCAACAACTGCTTCATGACGATCAATTTGAACGGAGAACCGGAGCAGATTTTGGTTGCTGCCCATTTTCTCGCCTCTATCGTCCAGCTCAGCCACGTGTTCCGGAAAATGCTGGTTAAAGGCCTATCTGATCAAGACGTTCTTTACCGTGTTTTGCAAGCGACACTTCATCCGTCCAAGCTTGCGGCAACGACGACCGCACAACTAATTTTGAAGGTGATCGGTGACGATATTCGCTCGATTCGCACCCTTTTTGATTCCTCGGCGAATGCTGAGCGGTTAAACCCTGTCGTTGCTGGAATGATACGTTGCATCACTGATGCCACCGCAGTTGTGCAAAGTGCTGAAGACAACGAGGCGCTAAGTAATTCCGACGAATATCTTCATAGCGTGGAGGTGTGCCATCTTCTTGCCAAGTTGAGCGAATTACCAGCAATATGCTCGCTGTGCGTTGAAACTATCAGTCTAAATCAGGTACGTAAGTGAGCTACATCGCGATATTGCGGGATACACGGTACTTACCAGCGCTTGTTTTTCAATAATGGTAAGAGTGCAACACTGATTCAAGTCGAGTCTGCTCTTATTGGAGCCGTCGAACTACAAGACTTGATACGCTTCCACCCTCAACTGTCAATCCACCTGGTGGTAAGCAGCCTGGGATTCAACTTTTGTGTCTTGCCCTAGACTAACTGTTTATTGTGACGGTGGTCTCTTAACAGAGTCTTCTCTCAAGTCTAACGTCGGACGAAAATATGGCTGATAAAACCAAGCGCACCTTAGGTCAATTTCTTCAGACGTCTGAAGTATCGGCGGTGCTGGGTGCTGCATTGTTCAATCGTACCGACAAAGATATTGTGGTCGAGGCACTGTTGTTGCTGACCCAGTCACTCACCGGGTCTGGAAACAAACAATTCCATGCCCTTGGGCTGGCCGAGGGGGTCGTTGGTTTCAGTCAACGTGTTGGGGATGCAAGTGAAAACTTACAGTCGACAATTGCTTCGCTCCAGGCCAATGCTGAGGTCAGTGCAAAAACGGTCGAAAAGCTGCAGAGTGAGACGCAACAAATGCTTCACCTTCAAGATGAGCTCAAGGCGCAGCAAGACCAGGCCCTGAAAGACATTGGACTCAAATTTGCCGATCAGATACGGCAAAAAGATGATGCGATACAGAAAATGCGTGACGCATACGAAGCGAAGCTGCGCGAAGTTACAATGCAGTGCGAAAGCATGGGTCAGCACATGAACAAGAAAATTAGTGCTCTTCAGCATCGTGAATCACTCCTCCAAGAGAACCGCGCTAAGCGTGGAATTCTGGAAGACGAAAACAGTGAACTCAAACGAAAGGTCCAAGTACTTGAGATTCGAATCGAGGAAATTGCTCAGACCCATTCGGTTGCGATGGAAGAAATGAAGCTTCGCGAAAAGGAATTGGACGAGCTTCGTGAAGAGATTGCCACCATTTCGGGAGATTATACAGCACAGCGAGAAGATCTGGAGACGGCTCGCGACGAAACAAGAGTACGCTTCTGTGATGGATGCCTGGGATTGCAAACAAATGACTAAAATTATGTCTTGTGCTTCATAATTACGTGTTGTTGTACAGCGACTGGAGGATGAGCTAAACGAGCAGAAACTTACAAACGAGAATACGTACAAGGAGCTCGTGTTGTTGTCAAAGGCTCATAAAGCTCTTGCCGACGAAAAGAAGAGCATCGAGAGCGAAGTGGACACGATACGAGATGAGATGGCAAACCTCGAGTCGATGAATATCTCAATCCAGTCACGGTTGCAGGAGAAGAAGGCGCTTGCTGATCAGCTGGAGCGAAAGGTACGCGGAAGTGCTCGCTTGCTGAGGAGTGCCAAGAGCTCACAAAATGTTTACAAATTGTTTATCAGATGGCACGGCTCGATGACGCTGCTACCGTTAGCAAGAACGCGCTAGAGGACGAGCGGGAGAAGCGTCGAGCTGTTAGCCGCGACCTGGACGACCTCAGGAAAGCCCACCGCAAGCTCGAAAACGATATGGCCATGCTTGAAATCCAGACAGCTGAACAGCGGCTTTTGGTCGAGTCGAAGGACGAACACTTGCGCAAGTTCGAAGAAGAGATTCGTCACCTGGTAAGTCACATCTTCTTGGGCCATCTTTTTACTCGTCGAGATTGCCTAACGTCCATCACTTTGGTTTCGTCTGACCAGACAAACGAGGTCGGAAAACAAGCGAAGCTCCAGGCTTTGATCCACCAGCTGAGCTCTGGTGTTGACGACAACGACAAAATCAACGATGGATCGTCGTATCTTGCCCGGGACAAGTGAGCTAACACACAAATGCTAGAATATTTTGAAGTTGATGAAAGCGGGTCCCACAATATATTTATGTTTTCGTCTCAAGGAATCTAAGAGGCCCAGGGTTGTCTCCTTTCCTCGGAGATACGTCACTCGAACCATGCTCAAGGCGTGCAAAAGTGATCAGGAGAAGCTAAAATCACGCCCCATCTTTCGAGCTGCATACCCATACGGTAGCTGCGCTCAGAAGGATGTGCGTGAAAGTTTGCTGTCTACCATTTAGTGGCGGCGACCACGGCCACCACGACCACCCCGGCCACCCCGACCACCGCGCTGCTGGTTACGGTTCGAGCGCGACTGCTTGAAGCGCTTGTAGCGGGCCGAACGAGCGTCCTCCCAGAACTTCTTCTCCTCCTCACCCTCAATGATAGCAGCCTTAGGGACCTTGACGCCGTTCACCTCAAGTCCGCCGTCCGTGAACATGCCGACGACCTCCTTAGCGAGCTCGGCGCTGGTAACACGTAGGTAGCCATCCTTGTCATTGATCTGGTACTGGATGAAAGCAACACCGGCACCGTCGGCAGCCTTGTCACCAAGCTTCTCGTTGATGGTATCCTTGATGTCATCACGCGAGACCTCTCCGTCAACTCCATCGAAACGCACGATCAGACCCTCGTCGTACTGAACATCAACCTTCAGCTCCTCGTCCACATCCAGGAGGTGGAACGAAACCTTCTTGCCGCCGAGCTCCGGGCCAGACAGAGCCGATAACTTCTCAAACAGCGACGTAGCCTCAGCAACGGCCACCTTGAACGACGCAGTGTCCAGGCCATCGTACTCGACGTAAGGGGACTGAGCGGACGGGTCAATGGCAGTGGCAATGAGCTGCTTAATGTCGTCCATGCGCGTGCGGGGACCAATGTTGGAGATGTGAATGACCTTCTCGTCGTCGCGCTTGCGCTTCTTGTTGGCGTTCTTGTCGCCCTTCTCGTTTTCTGGGCGACGCGGGCGAGCCTTGATGGCCTCCTTGTCGGTGACCAGCTCGAACGTGAGCTTCTTCTCGTCCACGACAACTGGCGAGTCCTCCGAGAGCTGCTTCAGCACCTTCTCAGCGAAGGCCACCTGCGAGAACAGCAGGTAGAGCTCCTTGGGCTCCTCGAAGTAGCGCACGCGGGCGCGCAGCTTGGCGTCGTCCTTCCAGACGGGCAGCAGCTCGTCCAGGAAGAAGGGCACGGGCTTGTTTGGCACGTCCTTGGCCACGAGCATGGCGTTGGTGGCCTTGTCGAATTCTACCTTGCCATCGTTGGAGAGCTTCTGGTAGTCCGCCATGGCCATGATGCTAGGCACGTAGCCATTGATGCTCAGCGACGAGGCAGTGTCCACAGCTCGCTGCACGGCGTCCTTGACCATAACCTCCACGTGGACCACACCGGAGAAGTTGCGGCGGAAGCTCTTGCGGTCGACGAAGAGCAGCTCCACGTCCAGGGGCTTGAGGCCCTCCTTGATCTCGTCAATGGTGGGCAGGGACTTGCCCAGACCGGCCAGCACGATGGTGCGCTCGGAGGCGTCGTCCTTCTCGGGCAGCGGGTTCTTGCGGCGCAGCGCGTTCTTGGCCTCGTTGATTTCCACGACGTCCGAGTCGGCGATGGCGGCCTGCAGCACGGCGCCGTCCACGGTGAGCGCCGCCAGCTTCTTGAAGGTGAAGAGCACGCTGAAGGGCACGAAGCCGCCGTCGTGCTTCTTGGTCTCCTCGCGCAGGAAGCGGTCGCGGCGGAAGTTGCTGTCGGAGAAGTAGAACTCCACTTGCTTCTTGATCTGGGTCTCCAGCGACGCCATGGCTGTTCTCGATGGAATGCGCTTGTTCACTCCGAGCGGACTGGTGCAGGAATGAAGAGCTACAGACCTTGACGGATGCCTACGGACCAGTGGAATGGATTGATGCGCGCTGATTGGACGAAATTGTGGGCTGCAGAGCAAAAGTTGAAGTTGCCCTTCGGGCCTTTTGGCTGGCTATGAAGTTATGTACCTACTGTTACTGGGAGCATCGTGACTATGACGTTAACGTTTGGTGTGCATGCCGATGCTAATGAGTTCTAACTACGGAGCCCCGCCACTTCCGTCTTCTATCCACTACAGTAATCGACATCGAGAGGGCGGGGCGGAATCTAGTGTGGAGAAGCGAGGCGACTTACTCCTGGTTGGCGATCACCTCCACTACCATGAACAAAATCGCAGCGTTCGGCACCACACGCATCAAGTGCGCCGGCATGCCCGAGTACAGCCCGCGTCGGCCCTCCTCCTTGTATATCTTGACGAGCGACTGGATCATTGATTTATACCTGCGATACAAGACGCAGTGGACACGTTAGAACAAACAGTCCGCAACAACGTGCAAATCGACCAAGCACAACGTACTTGAGATCCTTCGAATTCAGCGGCGCGCGCTGATCCCGCATTCGTGTCCGCACAACCTATGCAAGCAGAGCAATCGCTACGGTAAGTAAACGCACATGGCGAGACATTCTTTCTGCAAGAGACGCACCTCGTGGGGGTATGTGCACACTGAAGCAAGCAGCTTGCAAGCGCCAGCCGTCAGGAAATACTTGAGGTTCGTCGGTTCCTCAATGTGATCCTTGCACTCCTCGTACAAGGCAAACTGGATCGCGCTCTCCGAGATGCCCCAGTACGAAGCCGATAAACCACGGAAGAACGCCCGCGGGCCTTCCTTCCGGTACATATCCAACGCCACCTGACGCACACTCGAGAACTGTGGCCTGGCCTTCGCTGCAACCGCCGTCTCGACTTCCGCAAAACCCACGGACACAACATTCTGGCGCGTTGTCACAGCCGCCGTAGCCATCGCATGCGTCGGCATGAGCTGCAGACGCGTCTTGACGACCCAAATGGGACAGCACAAAGTCGCCGAGATGGATCCGGCCCCGGCAGCTGACAGGAAGTTGTACTGACGACCACTCAAGCCGTAGCTAGAGAATTTTTTCTTGAATGTCGAGTACGAGCCGAAGTAGATGGCGCGCGCCGGGATGACGCCAATCAGCGTGGGCGTGATACCCCTCCACAGGCCAAAGACGGACTCTGCAGCGTCAGACAGACACAGTAAGTCGCCTACACCTTTACACTCTCCAATTGCCTCTCAATCAGTACACGCACCAGTTCTCCCAATAGAGCGCATGACACCGAACGTCGTCTGGGTGCCGAAGGATCCGCTGCACACCATCACATCCAAGCCCTGTCAATCACCTGGCATCTCTCTCTCTGTCTCCACCAATTGCTGCAAGGTCGCACCTTCCGCCGCGGATCTGCAGCCGCGTCTTGACGACCTCCAGAGGCGACGTGATGAGCGCAGCCGTCATGCCGCCGACGGCGCCGCCCAAGAAATGCCGGTAGGTGAAGCTGCCGCTGGGCACGCGCACGCTGGTGGCGGCCGCTGGTGGTTGCGTGGGGGTCGCAACAGGCACCAGCGCCTTGGCCTGCACTGGCGCAGGCGTGGCAGCCTCGGGCGCCTTAGCGGCTACAGAGTCGGACGTCATGGGCTTCGCCTTTTCCTGGTCGCTCGTTCACTTGTGGCCGCCCGCCGGCGTAAGCTGCGCAGCTTGATCGCTCGGCTGCCATCCACCACAGGAATCTGTGACGTGTGACGTCACGGAAGCACTTGGGCTTTGTATTGGCAAAAAAAAATGCAAGTTGAAAAACACGCGAAGGTCCAAAAGCGGTGTCCATGTATAAAACACGCAGGGGCGGATTTATTCAAAAACTCAAAACTTTTTTAATTGAGCGCGCAACTGACGTCGAAGGCGGCGGCCATGGAGACGCTGCCGCGCACGCAGATGGCGTCGTACCTGGAGCGCTGGGAGGAGCAGAAGGCGCAGAGCCGTCTCCGGCGCCTGAAGGAGCCACGGCGCCACAGCAGCGACGTGGGCGACGAGCTCAGCTTCATCTCGGCCATCGAGCGCGAGAACGCGCAGCAGGAGCGCTACGACGAGGCCCAGGGCCTCCAATACACGCAGGAGGCCGACGACAGCTTCGACCTGCCGGCCGTGGACGCGTTCCTGCCGTCGGAGCTCGCACTGCAGACGCCGGAGCACCCGAAGATGCCGGCGGACGACGAGTTCGTGGACGCTGGTGCGTTGGCGTGGCCAATACCAGGGCTGCAATGTAGACAGGTGGCTAATACTGAAGCTGCCGATACGTTTTTGTTTTTTATTGTGATTTTTATGGCTGGAGCAGCAACTTTTATCAAGAAGAACGAGCTGGGCGGAGACGACAGCTTCTCTGAAGATGTTGGGGCGCTGGCAGAGCACCCTTGGGACCAGCTGAACTCCAGCGGCCGGCCGAGCGACTTCTTCGAGAGCAAGTCGCGCAACTTGGACCACGTGGAGCTCTCGTCGCCCAGGAATGTTGCCGACCCATTGGTATGAAGAGGTGCACGAGGTCAAGAAGCCTCCGTAATTGCTCCATGCTCACTTTACTTTTGCCCATTGCTTTTTAGTTTGAGGGTGACGAAGCAGAGGATGAGGTTCAAGAGCCTGGAATGTGCACTCCGAAGCAGCAGCAGTCTTCGCCGACTGACCTGAGACAGGGCGTGGCGCTTCACGATCGCTTTGATCCTGAAAGCCCGGAGTTGCGGTCAAACCGCAACTCCGGGCTTTCAGGATCGGGCACAGCATTTTCGTCGGGCTACGATGTGCACTTTGACAACACTAAACTGATGTACACCCCGAACTCGTTGAAGTACCTGCAGGTTTGTCAAGCGCAATTTGTTGTGCGGTCTTGTTCAATCGCTCGAGTTGTGCTGACGATTGATATGATCACTTACAGGAGAAGAGTCGGTTTAGGGGCGGCAGCGAAAGGCACGTCGACAACGAGTCCAACCATAGTTTTGCAGATCATACTGGCGAGGCGGAAACAGTGACGAAAAGGTCTCCGTCTCTTCATGACCCGGAAATTCCTGAAGATCCATCCCCGGAGTATGTGGCGGCACTGCAGAGAGGACCTGGGGTTATCAAAGAGTCGCTGCATGAAATTGATGCCCTCATTGACAACTCGATCCGACTAGCATCGTCGCCTCCCACAAAGGATCCAGTTGGAGTCGAACTGCCCGAGGATGTGCGTGAGTTTGTTCGTGACTATGAGCGCCCACTGGAATCGATGCTGCCCCTATCTAGAACAACAGATAGTTGGGGAGAAGATATATCTATTTCACAGATTGACGACGACGTTCGTCGCCGAAGTCGTGACCTGGAACGGCTTTCAAATGGCACTGAGCCCTGTCGGCAACAGACTGTGAACGGGGTGAGGAGAAGTAGGTCTCAGGAGACGCCAGAACTCGACACTATTCGTGAAATCCCGTCCAACACTGATTCTGCCTCTCGAAGTCAGCAGTCAGCTGGTTCTCGCAACCAGCGTCCAAAGCCACCCCGTTCGCAAAACCATCTCGACCCCTCTGCAAATGACGCAGGTCAAGAGCGAAGGCGAGACAACATGCACGAACTAGTTGCCAAAGTGAACCATTTGCCTGGTAAACATTTCAGCGGTGGGAATTTAAAGAGGTCAAACGTTCCCAAGTCCAGGGCTACCTCAGCTACTCTTGATCAATCGCTGGCTGAAGTGGCAGCAACCCAGAACCCATTTCGCGATGAAATGTACCGTTCAAAGACTGATGATTTTAGCTGCGCAAGTGACGAAGAACGTGGCGACGATGTTGGTTGCTCGTCTGTAGATAACGATGACTATGACAGTCAAAGTTACAGCGGAGTACGAGTAAATGGAGTACTAGACGAATTCGAGGGTTCGGAATCGGACGAAATTGATCCGAATAGCGTACGATTTCGCTACGGAGAGAGAGCCCAACAATCGCGGAGTGCATTGAGGAAAAAGCGCGTAGATGATCAACGTGGTGCGACTACACACGCAGTAAATGACTTCGAGTCGAGAGCCAAAGCAGTGCCGAAGCAGCCAGTGGCGTCCGATAGACTGCTTGACGTGGTACGCCGCGCTATCGATCTTTTATCGAATTTATACGGATTCTCATTTTTGTGCGTTATGTTTTGCAGCTCGATCGTAACAAACTTCACGTGGCGATGGAGGCAGCTCTGGTAAATAGTCTTTTCGCCCCTGGATCTATCGAGTGGTTTTCAGTGCGTTAACTGTGATGGCACTGTTCACTAGCAGATACCACGCCGATGCCGAAGGTTCCTTTGTTCCGTTGGTGATATAATGACCGAGCAAGTCGTTTTCACGAATGGAACCAACTCGGTTGGAAGAATTTGTGTCTCGCTTCTTCCGCTTAGTACTGGATGCCAGCAATTTAGCGTCTCCCCAGCGGTGTTGGAGCTAGGACCCAAGGCCTCGAGTGCGTTCCACGTAAGCTTCAACGCACGTTACGCGGGTGCAGTATCGGGTATCTTCCAGTTTAGAGGAGTCGGCATTGAGTCGTTGTTCCACCCATACGAAGTTGTCATCGAGGCAAGTGTGAAGCGGCGTATGGAGTTGGAGGTTCCTAGACATGCAAGAACGCAGCAGCGCGAGGGGGCAGATACTACCAGCGAGCGTGTCCAGGAGCTGCAAGCTAGTTCATCTATTGACCAAGTGGAAATTACACCTACGTTTATTCGGTTTGACCGAGTCCGGTGCAAAAGCGGTGAAAAGATGATCAGGAAGGCTAAGCTTCGCTTGTCAAACAACACAGCTCAGACACTACCATTCAAAGTTCGCGCCCTGGAGAATCTTAGGGTCCGGCCGGCTACTGGTATGATCCAGCCAGCATCTGAAGTCATTGTATCGGTGCTGCCGATATCACAGCCATTTGTCCAACAGCATGGCGGTGACACACGCAGCCCTAATCCGTCTCCTAGAGCTGAAAACTGGTTCGGCTCGGTGACAGTTCGTGTTGGCAAAGGGTATTTGCGAGAAGTGAGTGTTGTCGTGGATCGACGAGTGATCCAGATGCTACCACCGTTCGATGAGATCGCACGATCTCAGCACCAACTCTCTTCGCAGACGGATTCATTTTACTACACCAAGCACGGCAAGCGGCGAGGGCTGTACTTCCACGCGAGGGCTGTTGAGTTTGGATGCTGCAACGTTGGCGAGTCGCACGAAGTACCAGTGTATGTATGCAATGGATCGAAGGCACCAATGACAGTTTTCTTGCAAGATCTGCAGGAACCTTTCTCGTGCGCTTACGCGACGACCACCATCGAGCCGCGGAAGTTCATTGAGGTAATGGTGACATTCACCCCGAAGGTTGTAGGCAAAGTTGCAACGTCGCTCTTCGCCTACTCGGTCTCAGATAAGGCAGTTGTTACACTCGTCGCTCGAGGAATCTAGCTCGAGTGCAATGAAACAGCAGCATCGCGACGAGTTTTCTTCATAGTCTATTGTATTCAGTTGGCTTCCTTAGTGGGGGCGACATTTTGGTCAGGCGCTACGGACGCGCCATCGTCGTCTTATACTTCCCGTGATCTGCAAGAAAGTCCTCGACATCGGTGAGTACTTCGTCGTATGCTGCAACGTCTGCAGGGTACACGCGAATCCATCCAGCCCCCGAGTCCTGGGACATCTTCTCCACGCGGTTCCAATGGAGATGTCGCTGTAGATTGATCGAAAGTTCCTGTGCACCTGCAGCTACTTGCCACGACGAGAAGCCCGCACGCTGAATGCACGGTGCAAAGTGCTGTGTCAGCACCTCCTCGGTGTTTCGGGCAGGTGGCACCTCCACTACCAAGTGCATGAAGAAATACCAGCTGCCTCGAATTGCGTGTCGAATGCCCAGCTTGATGCACTCGAACTGGAGCATTAGAATCAGCCTCTCGTAGCGCGGGTCTTCTTGGTCGCGCTCTTGAACAGGCCAGCGCACTTGCACTTCCAACGTCGCACCTTTCCCCATACGAGACGCTAGCACTTTTGTTCGTTGGTGAGCCGACGGGTAAAACGCTTCGGTTCCAACCTCCATGGCAGCAGCAGCTTTCAATGACACTGGGAAGAACGCATCACTCCGCTTTGTGCCGAGGGATATCAGCTGCTCAAGTGAAGATACTGTAGGGTTCAAGGCTGGTGGCGCCGACAGTAAATCATCTTCGCTATGAACCAAAGCTGGTGTGATTCCAATCTCAACGGGGTCGATCCTGGAGAGAACCAAGCGTCGCAGGTTTGAAGTGATAATTTCGAGCACAGCAACGCATATCCCATCAGGTGAGAACTTTGAGAGAGTTGAGTATCCTCCGTTGGATTGTTCCGATAAATCGACACCGCTCTGGCTCCCTTGCTTTGCAGCATCGAAGCGGAAATCCCCAAATGACGAAGTTAAGACACTGTACACATCTTGGGCGCCGCGATTTCCGTTTAATGCAGCGTCGGTTTCTTTTTCTGCGTCCTCTTCCGGTCGAGGATCAGTTTTTACCTGCTGCTGGACACCTGGCAGCCAGCGTGCCAGCACACTGATAAGCAGTCGGTGCGAAATAGCAAACAACTCGGGACAAATCTCCATCGAGAAAGGTTCTTCCAGCTGCATGAGCTCGAGCTCCCGTTTCCCGGTGAATTCTTCAGCCTTCTGCATTCGTTTCATTTGCCACGCCGATAGCTCGCTTAACATGTGCAAAATGACCATCCCCAGCTACAGATACAGTAACAGTTCGTTAGCACGTGCAGATATTGACACTTTTTCTGCTGGACGCAGTACATACCTGTGATCTGCGCTTAATAAAGCCCAAAAATGTTTGCCGCCCGACCAGAAGAGTTACCATAGATGCTGACGAGCCAGACCCATCGGTAGCATCCTGCATTATAAAGAAGAGCATATTAGCAGACTTTTCACTCGAAAGCATTCTACATGTAATAGCGCTACTCCCCCACCTTCTCTAACAAAGTACCCTCTGCAGCGTGAATTTCTTCTTGCATCAAGAACAATTTCTCGACCAGACTCTTGTCTATAACTGATCTTTGATCACTTTGCGAGCGGTCTCCGATCACAACACGCTGAATTGACGTCGCCAACTCTTCCACAAACGCTTGAGCAGAACTTTGTCCGTCCTGGGAGAGCAGATCCAGGTGATCCCAAGTCTGGCTATCGAAATCAGCAGGCGCAGCTGTGGGCGCGACGCGAGCATTGAACACGAGGCTCGTTGCTAGTTGTAAAAGTCCACAAAGGGAACCTGATGCAAGCAGTAATTTCTGTAAAGCTTGAAGCGCGAGATCTCGGACTTCCGGTAATGGAGACACAGCTGCATCAAAGAGCCATTGCTGGATATCCCGTAGAACCACGCCAGTTGATGTGTGTACAGAGCTAAAAGCCGCTTCCTTGCAAGTGATTGACTCGAGGCCAAACGATCCACCTGTCACAACGATCACTTGCACGTCAGCAGGAAACTAGGCAATTGAAATGAGCAGTATACAGCTTCGCAACTCACCAATTAAACCGGAAGCAAACATCGTTATTTTGATCGAGGTGACCACAGTTCCCTGTACATTTTACATTCAAATGGCACAAAGTGAGTGATCCATCGACAAACAACTATGGCACTTAATTCCACAAACCTTCGGTACAAGTATTCGGCTGCTAGCAGTGGGCTCCACCACAATCGCTACCGTTTCGTACGACATGCCATCTTTTGAGATACTGAGCGAAAAGTGTTCCGGGACAAAATCTGCTTGCCATTTCAGTTCAATGGATGAAAGCGTGACCGCAGAGCTGAATTGGCACACAATCCACTCGTCTGACTGTGGCGACTTGTCGTCTGTCTTGCTCGCTGATCTCCAAAACGTCGAATCGCTGTCAAGGATCCTGTGAAAAAATACGACAAAAGTTGCAGATGTTAGCTAGGCTGAGTCCAGATTTGCTAATAAGGAGAGTGGCGTACTTTGAGGCGGCATGCTGCTCGTCAAAAACCGAGCTCGACGTAACTTCCTTCGGGAGCACCATCTCCAGTGAAAGCTGACGAGGTGGCGACCACTCTGAAAACAAAGCGAGTGGTTCCATCCTTGCAAGCATTGCCACCACCTACAGTAGTTGCACAATGATCAACACATTTTAGAAAATAATTGCCTACAAAACATCAAGTGTTTTAACTAACCTGGCGAAGTGGTTGAACGGCAGCAGGTGAATCTGCATCAAAAGTTTCAATAACTGCCGACAGCAAGCGAATAGCAACCTGCGACCACAGCACATCTTTAGTTTCCATTCAGTCGCCACTTTTTAGCATAATTCAATGTCCTCACCTGGTACAGATGGTTCTGCTGCGTGATCAGCTCCACCTTCCTCGGCCGATACTGCGGCTTGCCCGTCAGTCTCGGCGCCATCGGACACCCGGATATCCTCTCCACCACGAACTTCAACTCACTCTTAGGCAATTGCACAGCCACCGCCTGTAAGGGCATGCCCTTCCTCAGACACCCGTCCACATGTGGCATGCTCAGTTGGAAGTTCGCCACTTTCAGCGGCTTCCCACTAGCCGCCGCCAAGGGCTCAATTGTTGTGCGTATGGACAGCACCTCCCTGGCTCTGGGGAAAATGGCACTGAGACAGCGCTCACAGTTGATGACCGTGTGCTCGATCTCCTCCGTCGAGACGGGGAAGGCCTCCAAGGCCTGCTGGATCTCCTGCAGCGAGCAGGCCCACATGGCTACGATCGTTGGCGCCTTGCAGCGGCGACAGCCGTCACGAAACGGCCGCGCGTTGTCGGTGGCCGCCGTGCAGCTCGGGCACTTGGCGTGCAGCTTCCCGTCCGCGTCCGGCACCTGCTGCGTGTACAGCGCGCCGTGCACGTCGCAGCCCGGGAACTCGAGGTATTGGCACTCGCTGCATAGGATCACGGCGAAGGTGCGCAGTGTGGACGCGTCTGTACTCGCGTCCGCGGGCGCGTGGGCCGTCGCGACGCGCGGCGCAGCGCTGCTGCTCGTCGCCCCGCTGCTGGATACCGTCATCTTCGACTGAAGAAAAGATCCTTAAGTTATCAGATCAACTATGTTATGGCATATCCCGTTGATATGGAATAACTAAGCACCCGTCGAATAACCTAATATGCAGTTGAAAAGGTGGTCGGGGTTGGCTGCCCGCATTTCACCAACGGCGTGTACACGGAGAGATACCTGAGCGCGCGTCGCCATGGCGGACACGAAGCGCAAGCGCGACGAGAGCTACGAGCGCAAGCTGCCGCTCACCAAGGAGCGCCGCACCAAAGTGCGCCAGGAGCACATGGAGGAAGAGTTCGCCGAGACGTATCACGGGCTCACGGCGCTCTACAAGCTGCTGGAGGTTCAGCACCTGCAGAGCCCCTTGTTCCTGCCGCGCACGCTGAGTTACCGCCTGGATCCAGCGTGGCAGCAGAAGGAGCAGAAGAAGGAGGTCAAAGGAGAGAAGGGCCAGAAGAAGCAGCAGCAGGTCAAGACGGCGCTGGCCGGGGCCGCCATGAAGGATTTCAAGATCGGCATGACGCCCGACACGATGGAGAGCTTCAAGAGCCAGAAGCAGCAGCCAGGAGTGCTGATCTCGCTCTTCAAGGCCAACGGGAAGAAGTTTGACGTCAACCAGTTCACGCTGCTGGCCACGTGCTTGATCCCCGTGCCGTGCTCGAAGGACTTGACGCTGCCCAAGGAGTTCCTGCACCTGAACGCGGACATCTGCGTCGTGGCTTTCCAGGTGGTGGAGATCAGCGATGTTGGCGAGACCATCGCGGCGCAGTCGGCCTTTAAGTTTGCTTCCCCTTCGGTGGCGACCACCGTGCGCGGGAAGGACCTGTTGTCGACTTGTGCCAACGGCCGCAAGCCCCTGTTCGGCAACCTCCTGCGTTTGAATGTGGCGAGACGTCGTGGGGGATACGTTACCATTGAACTGCCGGCGATTGCGTCCTCTGTGCATGGTGGTGAGTGCATGAGTGACAAGTTTGATGGTTGTGCTGGCTGTGATACTTATTGCTCGTATGTATCTGCTACAGGTGCCAAATGCGAGTTCCGCATCATGTGGGAGGCACTGCCCAACACGAAAAAGATGCAGCGTCTTGCAAGTATCTGCGGCACCAAATTAAAGATTGAGGACAAGATCCAGCAAAACGACGAGACCTTCAAGCTGGCAGTCCCGAAACGGGATGTTACCTCTGCTGCTGGCAAGCCGTGTGCTGGGGTATGTTTTGCTATGCTCTTACCTCATCTATGTTTCTTGCTTACGCTGTATTTGCAATCGTGCTGCGCATTATGCAGGTGTGGTTCCACTACCTCTATCATTCGATGCTGCGGAGGATGAGCGAAAAACGCTCGGAGTACTCGTGCGCGTGGTGCAACATGTTCGCTGGATCTCTGCGTGGTCTTGTAGCTCACTTAGTGTCTTCCCACGACCGCTTCCGCTTCCAAGCCACGGTGAGATTATCTTCCAGTGATACACTCCTGTACGAAAGCTCAATGAACTGAGTGCTTGATTCCTTTCTACGGCAGGTTGGACACGACAACATCCCGCATGTCTACGTGATGGTAATGCAGGAACATCAGCCGCGGAAAGGCAGCTCTGGGCGTCGCTCGGTTTTGTCGGAGCTTGAAATGTTTCCGAATGAGGAGCCAAGCCGCTTTGAGCACCACTTCACGCATATGTCCGGAAAGAAATATGGTCCGTATGGCTCACAAGCGGTGGAGGCCGTTGAAGGCTTGATGCAAGAGTTTGATGAGATGGATGAGTTCTCGCAAGAACAACCGCAGGAGTTTTATGCGCCCCTTCTACAGCGCCAGTACTTCCACTCTCGAACAGGAGCTGTGGTGTTGGACCACGAAAAGAACTATGACAGCGACGACGATGTTGATGAGACCTGGATCACGAAGCAGAGCGAGCGGGTACGCATCCAGATTCACGGCAAATGGACTCCTGGCTGGTAGTCCCTTAAAAAGGCGTGTATCTGACGTGTTTTG
Organism: Phytophthora pluvialis; assembly: GCA_001314425.1. NCBI lineage: Eukaryota > Oomycota > Peronosporomycetes > Peronosporales > Peronosporaceae > Phytophthora > Phytophthora pluvialis. The sequence continues at coordinate 38,687 of LGTU01000051.1, read as the reverse complement.
TGCTCCATTTTTCGATGATGCAGTTACTGGACGAGTTTGAAGATGTCTCGCTGGAGGAAAAGGAGTTTATGAAGAAGTGGAACCGCCATGTGAAGGAGTTCAAGTACGTGCAGTTTGCAACAATTGCATTGATGGTGAGTGGGCTAACTTTTTTGCGTGTTCAGGATCCTGGCCGACTTCATGGTAGCGTCTTCGTGCCGCATGTTCGCCCGAAATCACGGGAAATGGTGCGTATTAGCAGTGGTTTCTTACTAGAGCAACTCCACTGACGGGTACTGCATTTCTCTCGCTTACACAGGCTCTTAGACCACGGACTGCGCCACAACTTCTTGCTCCATTTGCTTAATTTATGGGACAACTCGCTGCTGAACTCGCGGGCGATCATCGACTGCATGTTGATTGTCGATCAAAACCAGGTTGGAGGCTGTGCACATGCTAACACCCTACTACGTAGTACCAGAAACACACGATAACTGATGAAGCTATGCTGATGCAGGAGTCTGAGGCGCCTGAAAACGGGGCGAAAGTGGAGACGCAAGCGAAAGGGGAGTCACTGGAGGCGAAGGTTGATGAGGCACCAGCGACCACCGCCCAGTAAATCGACGCTGGACAGTGGCAGAAATAGTTCGAGACTCGTGCAAACGGTCCTTATTACTTCTAACTTTCGTGTCTGCAGTGCTAATAGCGTGGAGGCGCTTCCCGACCGCAATGCTGTTGGCAAGTCAAGTACAGCCCACGCCCGAATACATAAGCTCTTCCCCCCATCGCCTTGCTTCTCTTTTGGTAGAACCAACACCGCTTGTGTATGCGTAACTAGCTTCCTGGCAATCTTCTGCTCTGAGACGGCGCAGGCATCTTCTCCTCATCAGAAGAAGACGGAGACGGCGCGCGCTTCTTCGGCCTCGTCCGACGGCGCGGGGCCTTGTGTTTGCAGTCGTGTGCGTGGTGGTCACTGCCGCTGTCCGAGTCGTCCGAGCCCTCTTCACTCTCGCTAGAACTCTCACCGAACTCCCTCTTCTTGTGGAAGATGCAGCATTCTACAGCGCAGGCAAGCGAGTCAGCCACTGACGTTCCGAGGACGGTGATCGATCGACTTACTGTTGGAGCGCTTGCGTCCAAGGTGCTCGTTGTCCACGACGCTCTCGTCGAATGTCACGTGCGGTCGCGGCTGTAACTCCATGCGATAGACTGGTGCTGCGCCAGTGGACGGGGGCGCCGTCACCACCTCCGTCGCTGCTTCCTCGCGCGCCACGCTACTCATTCTTGCCAAGGTAAAATTATCGTGAGAATGCGACTTGTTAGTAAAAAGTTGCAATATTTCTAACAATGAAAATGGTCGCATTTGACAGGTTATTTAAGAATAAATTAACCACACAAAACGGGTTTCAATAGAACAGGTTAGTAACATATTGTTACCTGCATATAACATGGTTAAAACCTAAGGTGTTGATTGAGCTTAACTAAACATATGTTGTGCTTTTTATATACTGTACTAAGTAAAAGCTAGCATATTGACAATTTAGCCATCTCTCAAGTTGAAGTGGAAGCAGATCTCTGATCCACGTCAGTTGCCGTGGAAGTACTCTATGCACTGCGTCGCCTTGGACCAGTCGCGTTTGCGCTTGTCGCCGCATGCGCCGTAGAGCTCGCACATGTGCGTGACCGTGCTGTGGCAAGCGAGCGGGTTGTCGCGCCGGCATTCGATCTCCTGGACCATGCCGCCCAGCTCGTCCACCTGCGGGACGATATCGCGACGAGGTTTGACGGTCATCACGTAGTCGCGGATCGATTCGTCGTCCACGTCGAAGCGTCCGCGAGAGTACAGCAGTCCAGGCCCAGAGAACGATACGGCCGGCGTGTGCGTCTTGGCGCCGACCATGGCTGCCATCGCTCCGCCCAGACTGTGGCCAGTGAGAACAAGACGGTCTCCACCGACGCGCTCGCGAACAACAGCAACATGGTCCAGCAGCTCCGAGTATACTGGAGGCGGCATGATAGCTCGGAGGAAGTTCATGGACAGCATCTCCACGACAAATTCGCTGGGGAGCTGCTTCAGGAACGAAAAGAAAATATTAGCGGCCTGCATCACACATACTCCAAACCAGTAGTGGAGATCCTCGAGAGCGTCAGTAGCCGTAGCCGTTCCCCGAACGGCTATAACGGTCATGTTGATCGTGGGGAAGTAAAGCTCAGCCCACACTTGATGACCTGCATCTTCGTTGTTGCGCGATACGTATTCCCAATCACCAAGCTCCGTGCCGTTGAAACGTTGGGTAAACGCCTTAACTTGAACTGCCGTATTCCAACCGTAGATAGCGTCAGCGATGAGTGCAAAATCCACGATATCCAGCGATTCCATGTCTAGGGCGCACACGGGATACTCTGCGACCTTTGTCCAGTGCACAGACGATTTGGTGGACTTGATCGCGAATGAAGTTGCTGAAGCAGCGATAGACTCCGCCGTTGGTGGATACACGAGGAAATCACCGCCTTGAACGAACGTTCCGATTGCCCATGTAGATGAAAAAAACACAAAGGAAAGAATGACGAAGAAGGTGATGAAGGACTTGAACGTAAGTCCGAAAATCTGCGCACAATACAAGAGGCACGTGCAGTATAAGCATTTGCAATACAGTTAACACTGTTAGCAGTAATGGACGGCGTACCTGAGGGAATTTGGCTTGAATCGTGTCGCCAAGCAAAATGAGGCAAATGCCCATGATGCCCCAGCCGACGTAGAATGCGTAGAATGAGATAATCGCACTGAGGATGACAATAGGGCACAAGATCCTAAGCCGACGGTCGTACGAAAACTTTGACCAAAGGTTCAATTCACGGATGTGCTCACCAATCCTGTGAATGCGCTGCTTGCCTTCCAATGCCTCCTCGGTCTCATTGGCGTCCTTCACAGGGTCGCATGTGCCTTCAGAAATACTTTCTGGTGTTCCTGCCGCTTGCGTGCATTGTGCTTCGTCACCGGGCTGTAGTAGCGGCTTCTCTTCATATGTTGCCGTCGTCTCATTATCTGCTACCGATCCCCAAGGGCAGCATTTCTCTCGGATATGGCCACCAACCTCGAAAATGCCTTCCACAAACGTAAAGAAGCTGGTTTGGAATTGCTCCACAGCACGGAAACCAATGCTTACCAACCAAAGATGTTCAGCGCGTTTCTCATTCTCCATCTCAAGTAGCTCTCGTTGCATGTCACGGTATCGGCGGCGGTAGTTACTCACAAACTCTCTCATCTTGCGGTTTCGAGCACTACAAAAGTGGCAAATCATCCAAACACCCAAGTAGATCGCCTGCATGTAGAAGCCGCACTGAATGTAGTCCAGGAAAGCCGCCAGCGGAGACATGTTTGCAAGCAGCGATACCATGAAGGTCCACACCGTGACCAGCTCAAATACAAACGGACACAGTATGTCCGTGATGACGAGCGTGGAGAAGTCCAGCGGTGGTCCGTCGAAATGCGTCGTGTTGAACTTGACAGTCGTGCTTGCAGCCTGGAACGCTCGTTTCCACCGAGCCGACGGTGAGTTGTCTTCGCTGCTGCTACTGCTGCTGCTGCTGCTGCTATGGCTGCTGCTTCGGTGGTGCAGGATGCGACTACTGTGTTTGTGACCAGATTCCTCACTCTGCTGTCTCTGAAACAGCAGCTCCAGTTCATATCTCCTTTCATCTTCAGACTCCTTGTTCTTGTCGTCAAATGGGTCGTTTGTGTAGATTGCGCTCAGCACATACCTCGGCCCAGCAGTAACCCAGCTCACAAACCGTGCCCAAGCTTCCTGGTCCTCGTCGTCTCCTCGGAACTCGTCGAATCTTTCTCTCTCCAGTCGGTCGTCGGGCATCTCACGCCAGTGACGCAAGTAGTGAATGCAAACACAGAGCGAGAGACGGAAGTTGGCCAGACTGCCCTCCCTCGAGTCAATGGCGTCCAGGAAGAGGCGGCTGGACTCCTCAAAGCAGTACGACAGGAAGATCAGCGCGAAAGGCAGCAAGGCCAGCAGCACGACGGCTCGCACCGTGAAGTACGGGTCCATGCGCGCGCTGGGCAGGAAGATGGCGAAGAAGATCTCCATGAGGAACGTGACGCTGAACATGAGGATGCACATGAGCACGAGGAACGAGAAATAGCCCAGCCGGAACTGGCACAGTGCGCGGTACAGCGTCCACTCCCCCTCCCCGCCCGACAGCTTCTGCAGCTCGGCGCGCCGCCCCGCCTGCGTGGCCATGTGGTCATCGCGACTCGCCTCGGGGCTCTCCATCTTCGTTAGACGAGAAATGATACTTATGATACCTGCGTCACCGCTGGATGACGCCAAAGTATCCGTGTCGGTTCAAGGTCGAACCGGTATGTTGACGGTATTGTGCATAGTGAAAACAAGTCTTACGGAGTGAAATGTCAGCCGCACTTTTGTTTTGGAGAGCTATCGATCGACAAGATGATGCGTAAGGTGCTCACGAACCGGGCGAGTCTGCGCAGCAGCCGCGCCTTGTCCACGAGCGCGCGGAGCCGCGTGAAGATCATCGGGTCGGACGAGGCCTACACGCAGATTGCCACGGTGCGTGCGGTTGCTGGTTGTTCGTGGATGTTGGGGTGATCCTGACAAGAGATATTGTTGCTGTTGTGTGTCTGTTGCAGGAGGGAACGGGTCGCAAGGCGATCGTGTACTTCACGGCCAAGTGGTGCCCGCCCTGCAAGATGATTGGCCCCATCTACGACGAGCTGAGGTGGGAGGGCTGCTGTTGCTTGGTAGTGAACGTGTCTCTGACTGATGGGAGCTGTATTTCGGCTACTGGTGACGGTGCAGCGCCAAGTTCGAGGGCATCGACTTTGCCAAGCTGGATGTCGATCAGCTGAACGACACCACCTCCAAGGCTGGCGTGCGCGTGAGTGTTGGCAGTGTTTCTGACGTCGGTCCATGTTCGCTAATATGGTGTGGTTTTCTGCTGTTGCTAGTCGATGCCCACGTTCTTCTACTTCAAAGACGGCAAGTTCCAGCAGTCGCTTTCGGTAAGAAGGGCATCGCGTTGAAGTTGCTACAAGATCACTTGACTGACTCTGCCCTTCTGCTATGATCTCAAAAGTTTTCCGGTGCGGACGAGGAACTTCTGCGCAAGAACGTAAAACAGCTGAACAACCTTTAAACCTTAGTTGCAGCTGCAATTAAAGGTTGTTCAACTAGCTCCGACTGGAGTGTGCACACATATATGCGCGCCTTTCACGAGAAAGTTGGCGCAGATCAGTACGTTGAGTGAGTCTGTAGTAACGCTTAATGAACTTGCTGTTTGTGCCTCGCTCGTTGGCCGGGTTAAAGGCCGTTTCTGGCGATTAATGGCGAGACACACCTGCGATGCAGTTGCATCGTTACGTGGCCTCCACCAGGCAACTTCCCACAAGATTCTCGTGCTCACGAACCACTGCATCTCCGCCGAGCTGTCAGTGTTACTGTTAGACCAGCACTGCCATGACATCGCATAATCCGGCGACGTACTTGTATACCGGTATCTGATCGGTTGGCAAAATATCTTTGTTTCCCGTCAGCAAAAGCAGTTGCAGGTCACTACCAAACTCGCCAAGCGCCGCTCGCATCGCCGTCCCGCCGCTGCCGCCCCTGTGCCGCTAATCCAACTCAGATCAATGGCTGACAAGGAGCAGCTTCCCACCGGCTACGGGGCCATCCCGAGCCACGCGCGACTGGGCATCGGTGCCAGCACGCCGCCGCTGAGTCCGCTGATGCTGCACGTGAACAAGGACACCAACGCGCTCAGAGGCTGGGAGTTCCCCGGTTGGGGAGACAATGCCTCCACGGTGGCGAGTGACAGCGAGCTGAACGAGATCCAGACGCACCTGTCCATGGACTACCCCAAGCTCTCGGAGTGGCTGGCCACTGCCATCTGTGGCAACGATATCTTGTCCAGCTGCCTGTACGTGTCGGGGCTAGTGGCTTCCAAGGCCGGCAAGCTGGCGCCCGTGGCTCTTGCCATCGTTGCAGGCATCTTGTACCTGTACCGGTTCATCTACGGAGAAGTGCTGAACGCCGTGCCGCTCAACGGAGGCTCGTACAACGTCCTACTCAACACCACGTCCAAACGCTTGGCTGCCATGGCCGCGTCGCTCGCGATCTTGTCGTACATTGCCACTGGTGTGGTCTCCGGAACGTCGGCCTGCAACTACTTGGCGTCGCACGTGCCGTCGCTCGAGATCGTGCCCGCAACGATCGGTCTGCTGTTCGTCTTTGCGATCCTGAGTCTTATTGGCATCACGGAAAGTGCCGTCGTGGCGCTTGTGATCTTCATCACCCACGCTACGACGCTGGCAGTGCTGTGTGTGCTGTCTGCGCTGTATGTCGTGAAGGACGATTTCCAGACGCTGCGTGGGAACTTCGACACCGATTTTCCGGACATCAACGTGGCGGGAGACATCATGTCGGGCAACTTCCTCACGGCAATCTTCTTCGGCACGTCAACGGCTATGCTTGGTATCTCCGGGTTTGAGACCTCGTCGCAGTTTGTGGAGGAGCAGGCCGACGGTGTCTTCCCGAAGACTCTACGGGTGCGTTCCTTCGTGTGATCTTTTCTTGACGGTGAACGTCTTCACCTAACTTTACTTGTGTCTGCCTGCTTTGATCGCCGACAGAACATGTGGTGGGGCGTTGCGATCTTCAACCCGATGATCTCTCTGCTGTCGCTCGGTGTTCTGCCGCTGGACGGCCCTGGCAGCATTGTCGACAAGAAGGACACCGTTTTGGCTGAAATGGGACTGAAGGTTGCGGGCGAGAACATGCAGCTTATCGTGGCGTTGGACGCGTTCGTTGTCCTGTCGGGTGCTGTGCTGACTGCGTACGTCGGCGTCGTTGGCCTCGTGCGTCGACTTGCCAGCGACCGCGTGGTGCCGGATATCTTGCTTCACGTGAACAAGGCGCGCGGTACGAACCACTTCATCATCATCAGCTACTTCATGGTGGCCACGAGCCTGGTGTTGATCTTACACGGCGATACGGCGACCCTCTCGGGCGTGTACACGTATGCCTTCCTTGGACTCATGACGCTGTTCGGCATCGGCTGCATGCTGCTCAAGTTCAAGCGCGCCGACATTCCGCGCTCGGTGATCGCGCCCTGGTGGAGCTGCGTTCTTGGCGTGGTGATGGTGGTGACCACGTTCATGGGCAACCTGCTGGGCGACCCGACGATCCTGACGTACTTCTCGCTCTACTTTATCGCGGTGCTGTCGCTGGTGTACATCATGTTCGAGCGCACCTTCCTATTGCGGATGTGTCTCTATTGCATGCGGCAGTTGTGCCCGTCTCAACGCAGCGACGATGAGGACGAGATTCACTCGCTGCGCACGGGCGCCCGTGGTGGCCAGACGATCGCGCGGTTCATCCGCGAGATCAACGAGCCTGCCGTGTTCTTCTTCTGCAAGACGCCGAACTTGAACATCATCAACAAGGCCATCCTGTACGTGCGCACCAACGAGCAGACGCAGACGCTGTTCATCGTGCACTGCCACCCGCGCGACACGGCCGTGCCCGAGGGATTCAAGGAGACAGTGTCCATGTTCGACCACGTGTACCTCAAAATCAAGCTCAATTTCCTGAGCGTCGAGGGTCCGTTCGGCCCCGCCATGGTCGAGTGGGTCTCACGCAAGTACAGCCAGCCTAAGAACCTCATGTTCATCAAGCAGCCCAACTACGACTTCGCGCACACCATCGCGTCACTAGGCGGTGTGCGAGTGATCACCGGATAAGGGCCCGCCCGTCGTGCGTGGCCGTGTGGATAGGCAGCCTCAGAGCGCTTCAACTTGAATTGCTGCCCTACAAAGTACATGTACACGTTCTATAGATTCACCTTCGCCAATTGTGCTGGTTCATGCAATGCTGCCAAACTGGCCACGACTTGATGCTAGCGGCGTAACGTCGAGTGCGAACCCAGCGGCGACGGCAACACGCCGGAAATGTAGTTCAATAAGCATCCTTCTCGCGCTGTTCGCGGGCTCCGGTTGTCGCCGACATAATGTCCGGCACCGCTTGAGCGACTATCTATAGCGCGGAAGTTGTACAAGCTCATGATGTTCTCTTTGTTTGTAAGTTATGGTTGCGATAGATAAAAACTGTACACGGCAAGCCCCGCCTTCGGTGCCGGCGGGCTTGGCTGGATGGAGGTCTAACGGGAGCGCACACGGCGCAGCTAGCTAACACTCTACTCGACGATCGGCGCCAGTCGCGGGAGGCACTTGGGCTTTCGGGACTGCGACTGCAATGAGAAACGCGCTTCCGCCTCCTCTAGCCTCTTCACGCGCTTGGCGGCAGACGACAAGTGCACCTTGCGCGAGCGCGGTCGGCCCTCGGCGCGGTGCGGGCGTCCGCCCCCCGAAAAGCTGCCGCGGGCGAAGTTCAGCAAGTCGTTGCGAGCGAGTCCAGGGTCCGAATGACGGGACGTGGACGTGCTCGGCGGCGGCTGTTTGTATGCGGAGCGCTCCCACTCGGACGTGAGACTTTGGCGAGCCGCTTGCGGCGGGTTGTCGTCGTTCCACGAGCTCGTGCGGGAACGCCGGTTGTTCGAGTAGGCCAGCAGATTAGGCATCGTCTTGCGCTTCACCGCCGTACCGCTCGTGCCCTGCTGCTGGTTGTCCTCCTCCTGTGCGCTGTCTCGTGTCGTCCCCTCCTCCTCCTGAGGCTGATCTGCCTTCGGATCAGTCGTCGGCTTAAGCAGGTCCTCACTGCCCGTGTATGTCCACTCCTCAGTGCAGCTCCGCACAGCTTCTTCGCGGTAGTCCGAGCATCTGCTCAGCCGGTCGGCGCGACTCACCATTGATGAAGAACGGTGCGAGAAACCACTCATGGACACGCGCTTGTCGCCCACGGAGGCCTTGCAGCTGCGGTCTGCGCCGCTGGCCTCGCTCATGTCGACGTTTAGGTACGTGTAGCGCATGTCGTTGACCATGAGGAACTTGTCCATCAGCGGCCGCGTCTGACACGTCATGCTCTCTCGGCACGTGCGTGCGTGCTTGGCGATGGCGTCGAGAAAGGCGTTGAGCCCGATGCGGCGCGCCTCGAGCGTCTTCTCGCGCAAGTTGCCGAAGAGTCGGCGGTGCGGGAAGAGCACGAAGCAGGTGCGCTTGGACATGATGGCGCAGTGCGCGCACATGTCGCCGCGCTTGGTGGCCTCCTCGAGCGCGAGTTTAAAGTTGCGGAACTCCGAGTAGCGCCGGTAGACCGTCCAGTTGAGGCCGAGCGAGCGCTCGTCCGACACGCGCACGAGGTACTGTGTGTACGTGTGCGCGCCCGAGGCCGAGGGCTTGGAGACGTGCGCGATGGTGGTGTGCAGCACGCTCGGCGGGGTCGCGGTCAAGGCGCTCTGCATGACCATGGTCGGTCTGTGCGTGTGTCTGCTGCTACCAATAGTTCGCGATCTGTCCGTCACCACACCGGGAAAACGGGAAGTGAAGAAGGCAGAGACTCCGGCGTCGAGCGGGCCCAGCCGCTGGCGGACAACTTGAACTTGGTGGCGTGGTGGGGCGTTGAACGGGCGAGTTGGAGTTGGAACGCCGATGCGATAATGAACGGCCCTGCCCTGATCGCGGTTTTCGGACACCTGCTGACTTTGTATATAAAGACGGACCGAAAAGCAATTTTTTTCGCCCTGCCTCCGAGAATTTGTACCCGTCGTGCTCGCTGCACCGGTTTTGCTGATGTTTACATACTTTGTATTGTATAGGTTGTGAGACATGATTTCCTTGCTATTGGCATGCGCATGCGGAAGCAGAGGTGAAGATTCCGTGCGTGTCCATCCCCCTTATGTTCAACCTAAACTGGAGATGGACTTTAGGTTCTTGTGGTGTTTGGTATGCCCGCGCCGAGAAGATCCTTGCTTGCCGGCAGCGGCGACGTCTCCGCGCTTGCCTGGCCACCAGGCGGCATGGCGTCACCTTGCGCCGTGCCGGCATAGTTACCGGGGGGCAAATCTTGAACCGCGGCCGGGCTCTCGCGACGAGTTATCTGCGAAGGTGCCTCGCCCATAATGTGCGCCACATGTGCCGCAAAGCCCCACGGCACAGGCCCGACCAAGGAGGACTGCGGGTTTGTGCATGTTGCGCTGACGAAGACACAACGCGCCAAACTGTATGCAAAGGGCCCGGACAATTGCTTTCGCGATAGCCGCCACCTTCCGCGCAGCCACGGGTGTTGCGCAGGGGGCGAGCCTCATGGTTATGCGGCCGGTTATTAATACCAGCCTGGTAATTGGGCCGGGATAGTCGCGCTGAAAAGGCTCGCTCTGTCCTGCCGGTGCTGGCGACGGCCACCCGATGGGCCATCGGATGGCGGCACCACACACGCGGACGAGGCAGACGAGCTTCATGTTCAAGCGATAATCTCGCTGTATGAATGCAGCTCTCACCATCGTACAGGAAACCAATTCAAGTTCAACTGGATTCAGAAGTAGTGTTGCCGTGTTGCCACGCGCTGGTCGTGTTCCTCATTCCAGCGGAGCGGATACTACATGTACACAAGGTTTGGCTTCACTGTAGGGAGGCTGAGATCCGACGCCAGCGTCCGGGCTCAGCGAGCTAGCCATGCGCTCGAACAACCTAAATATATACCTACAGACGGCAGCATGGCGGACACGCTGTTTCGCACTTCTTCCCTATGCACGTTCTCACTTGACACAGATAAAATAGCGTACGGCTGTACCGCCCTCCTCTGACAGGATCACCTGCACCGGGACGGTGGCGACTGGCAAACTCCTGGGATACGGTAGCCATGGTCGTGTATCGCACCACTGTCGCTGTGAAGCTGTGTGAACAGCTCGCGCGGGATTGTTCAGCAATAATGCGTTGCCCAGTCATCCGAGCTAGTTACACGGTCTGCATCCATACACCCAGTTGTCGCCTCAAATTCGTCCAGATCGCTACAGGGAGATGATAGTTTTAGCAGAAAAGAAAATCAACAAGTAGAGTCGAATGCGTGCAGTCTAATGGAGTCTCCTAGCTGCACGCGAGTTTGCTGTCGACGACGCCCCATGGAGCGTTAGTAAGGATGTTTTAGTAAGGCGTGCTCATTCAAATGGACACGACCGTCACTAAGCGCCAGCTGCGCTAAGCATTGTTTGTTTCAAGCCGCAGCACGCAAGATGACGGCAAGAGAGTCTCTGGCAGAGACAGCACCCGCTCTCGTACAAGGCGCTAGCATTGTTCACCAAATTGGACTAGCTTGTGGCAATCCTCGACACTCTTGTTGCGAACCGCTGCAGCTTAGCCATACAAGATGTATGATACAACAGCGGCAAGTCTGAGCGAGACCATGACACTTCTCATAAAGGCGTATCATCAACGCAAACCACAGCCTTTTGCTTAATCCTGGCAGAGAAGACGGACGATTTTCTGCGGTTGGGCAGGAGAACCGGCGCATGAACAGCTTCATCGCGTTGCGCCACGGCCGGCCGCTGGGTCTCGCGTGTTGCTCTTGACACAGCGCCAGCACGCCCTCCCAGTTCGCGCTCCACCGGCTACAGGCGCACTCGAGTACAGCTTCATCAGAAAGACGATGCGCTTGAACGACGCCGTGTCGTGATGCACTGTTGGTGTCATCAGCTTATTGAACATAATCAAGAGATTGCTGTTGCGGCTGAAGAATCAATACTGAACCTCGCTTACTGTTGTGTGGTAATGAAAGTCGACAGCGCTTAAGAATCATAGCACTGCCAAAGTTCAAGCTATGCGGCTCGGTAACAAGCGGTTAGATCGAAGCTGATGAAGGTGACGCAATTTACCTTACATCCACACTGTCCAGCCGTGGGATGTGTGTGTCAGCTTGCGCTTCGCTACACTAACCAATATCAACTAAAATTGGTCAAGATTAACAGCTTCGCGTTCCTGTCAATACGCAGCTCACTTCTCCACTGGCGCACTGGGAGTGGCCTCCGCCTCAGCAGCAGATGCATCCGGGATGATCTCCTCTAACTTCTCCAAAGCCGTTGCCTGCGTGGCGTACAGCCTCTTTTCATCCTCTACAGCCTCCTGAAATTCGCCAACGATCTTCAGCAGCAAGTCCTTCTTGATGTTCACAGTGGCAAACACCTGCGCGGCATCATAGCCCGCGTCCCGGCACGAGATGTAGGCGGCCGCGTACGCCACCATAAACGGAGGGTACTGAAGGATGATGTCCGTGCGGTAGGAGTATTGCACGAGTTGCCTGCCAAACAACGATCACAGACAGCGTAGCGGGAATAAGTTTGTTATATCGGACCGATAGTGCAATCCCTAGTTCGAAAAAAAATCTCACCACGCGAGCTGTAGACACTCTTCGTGAATTTCAAATTCGTCCAAAAACCTGCAAGAGTAAACGGAGAGGAAAGTCAGCATGAACAACTGGAGAAGCTAGCTCAAGCAAGTGTCCGCCGTACTGGAGAAGCGACGGGAACGGGTGGTGCAAGATCAAATCGAACTGCAGCGCCTCGATCACGTAAAACTCGCACTCGAGGATATCCTTGTCCTGGAACGTGTACATGGACTCGTCTTCATCAACACCAGCTACCGAGATTCGCATAACAAACACAAACGTAATGTCAGCAATTATGGTCGACATCAAAACATGCAGCAGTTACTAGTTTCGGCGTACTTGTAGTGTAATGATGTAGAACCGAAGCGACAGTCGTCAACGAGAGCTGACTCTCCTCCACCTTGGAAGCAAGGAAGAATACCGTCCCGACGACCAAGTGCGGGTCAAAGTTCACGAAGCTCTGCCTGCAGTCACATTTGCACACAAGACAGTAGTCAGGTACCGCAGCACTGCTCCTACTCAAGCACAAGAGTCTTACGTCTGGTAGAAACGACGGTAGAAGATGATGGCCGTATAAATAATGATCTGGCGAACCCTCAATCGGGGACCAATCTCCTCCAGCACTGAAGCATCCAACAGCCACAACGAGAGATTGTCAACTTTCGCGGCTTCGGCTCATCTCGACAGTATCTGCTGCTACTCACGTGAGATGTTGGCGAGGTGGATGCCGTCGATCTCGTCGCCCGTCAGGTGCTTGCGGTCCAGCGGGTTCCTCTTGCGCAGGTCGGCTTTGGTTACGTCCTTCATCCAGTACAGGCTGCGTCATACAGGGCAGCATAAAGGCAACGACATCAGTACCATCGACTCCGCAGCCTTACACATCCATACATCACCACGTACTAGTGCGTCGAGTGCCAGAAGTTCATGCCCATGATCCCCAACTGTCTTCGGCCGCGCTAGCTGTTGCTGTGGAAATCGAGTGTTACAGGCAGATCTGCGCTAACTGGTCGAAAAGCGCTCTATTTTACGCCAATCCAAACGCTTTGTCGATTCACTGTGACAGTACCGGACCATATACGCATGTCTAGATACTCCGTTTTTGTCCATGAGAAAACGGACACCAAGTTGAACTGAGTTCACAAGCGGATCGGCGCCGTGGAAAGACAAGCGAGCGACTGGAGACAAGAAACCCACCTCACGCCTGCGATGGTCGTGTCCCTTCATGCATTGCTGGTGCTCCCCGCTCTCCTGGCTGCGGTTGTGCGGCCGGAGAAGCCCGCGCTGAGCTACAGATACGCAGACACTTTGCGCGACGCCCTCGAGCGGGACCCGCGCCCCATCGTCCACCACTACGAAGACAACGTCTGGGACGTCACGCACGACAACGATGCCGGCTTCCTGCTGGGTGTTGACAACGATAACGTGGCCGAGGCCATGGGCGGCGTCACGCTGACTGCGATGCCGCCGCTGCTGAGGGACGGAGAGGACCTGGTGATCTCCTGGAGCGGCGTGAAGCGTCCGCATCAGACGGACTTCATGGGCCTCAGCTGCGGCCCCAAGGCCCACAACAAGGACTTCCTGACCAAGGTTGGCATCACTGAGGCCAATGGACCAGGGGCTGATGGGCCAGAACTGCCCAACTCCATTCGCTTCTCGTCACTGTACATGATGCGCTGCAACTACACCGTCGAGTACTTCAACTTCCAGCCGAAAGGCAACGTCTTCGCCCCCCTTGCCAAGCTGGAAGTGGGTATGGCGGAATCGTTCGCTGCACCCAAGCAGGGGCATATTGCCTTTACAGAGAAGGTCGACGAGATGTCGGTCATGTTCAACTCGGCGTCCCGTGAGACGCCGGTGGTCAAGTACGGCCTCGATCCTGCTGCTTTGAGCGAGCATACCGAGGGCAAGTCCAAGACGTACACAGCTGCTCACTTGTGCGACCGACCGGCAAACCTTAGTAGCCAGCAATGGTTCCGTGACCCTGGCAACATGCACACGGTCATCCTCAAGGGACTGAAGCTGGGGACGCGATACTTTTACAAGTTCGGCAGTGCGACGGACGGCTGGAGCTCGGTCTACTCGTTCATGAGTCGCCCCAATGCGTCCGTGAAGAGCGCCAAGTTCATCGCGTACGCTGACATGGGCGTGGATCCTGCACCAGCGGCGACCTCTACGGCGGTGCGCTCGTATCAAGATGTGATGAACGGCTATGACAGCTTCCTCCTGCACTTTGGCGATATCAGCTATGCCCGCGGTCACGGACACATGTGGGACGAGTTCTTCCACCTGATCGAGCCGTACGCTACCAGAGTCCCGTACATGGTTAGCATTGGCAACCACGAGTATGACTACACAACTGGTGGAGTAAACGACCCTAGCGGAGCTACGGGTAAGGATGGCCGAATGGACTTCCACCCGGAGTGGGCCAACTACGGCGAGGACTCGTCAGGTGAATGCTCGGTGCCAATGTTCTACCGCTGGGACGCCCCTGCTAACGGCAACGGTATCTATTGGTACTCATTCGACTACGGTGGCATCCACGTCATCCAGATTTCATCGGAGCACGATTGGCGCCGTGGGTCGAAGCAGTACAAGTGGTTGGAAAACGACTTGAAGAGTGTGGATCGGAAGAAGACGCCTTGGGTCATTCTAACGTCACACCGGATGATGTACACAACACAGCTCGGCGAGGAAGCCGACTACAGGGTGGCTCAGCACTTCCGAGATGAAGTTGAGGACTTACTTTGGGATCACAAGGTGAACTTGATGCTGGTGGGTCACCAGCACTCTTACGAGCGCAGCTGTGCTGTGCGCAACGGGAAGTGCACCAAGGACGGTAAGGGACCTGTCCACATTGTTATTGGATCTGCAGGCGCTGGTTTGGAAAAGCAAGCCTTCTCCGACAAGCTGGGCGAGTGGAGTGTGAGCCACCTGAACGACTGGGGATACCTGCGCATCGACTCGACCCAGGAGTCCATGAGTGTGCAGTTCATCCTGAACCGGAACGGCGTCGTGTACGACGAGGTTACCTTGACGCCGTGGAACTAATGCACTGAGAGCATCACGTGCAAGTCCAAACTACGTGTGTTCATATGCATCTTTCACTCGAGAATGACGCTGAAGGTTGCACTTTACAGCCTTCCGCCGGCTCATCCAGGGAAAAATGATAAGTCCTAAGTTGAAATTACGGCCTTTGTGTCCGTCCGTCAGTTAGTCTGCCTACTTGGTGCCGTCTACAAATCCCGGTCTACCACTTCGTCATCGTCGTCCTCAGTCGCCTCCGAGAATTTCGAGTCCTCTTCCTCGTCTAAGATCTTGGCGAACTTGGCGTCCTGGTCCTCCTCCTCTTCGTCCTCGTCCTTGAGGAGGTCCTCGAGGTCCGGTACTTTCACGCCGTCGATGTTGTCCTGGTCCTTCTGCGACATATCGCTCAGAAGCTTGCCGCTGTAAATATCGTCCGTGAACTGCTTGGTCAGCTCCATGTAGTCGTCGAAATCCGTGGGCTGGTTCTTCACCCACACGCAGAAGCATGCGAAGGCAATCAGGCCAACAACGCGATAGATACGCTCCGACGCCTCCGTGGAGCGCAGCGAGTAGAGCGGCACGAACGAGTCGGCCACCGACAGGTTGTCGTCGAAGATGTTGGGCAGCAGCCAGTACTCGTAGCCGACCATCCAGAGAATGAAGAAGATGAAGAGACGCACCACCACGAAGATAGCAATGAAGATAAGGAAGGTCACCGACATGTACCAGAGAGCCACCTTGGCCCACTGCGGCCAGATAGGGAAGCAGGTAATGGTCAGGAAGCCGATGATCAGCAGCGCTGTCATAATGTTGCGGACCGTCTTGGATCCCTCGTACATCCACGTGTAGTATCCCTCGGATGAGAAGTCCTGCTTGGGCGTGGGCTTGAGGATCTTCTTGTTCTTGGCGTCACGCTCAGAGCGGTGGATGTAGCTGTTCTGCACGAGCGCGCGGCCCACCGAGTAGGCGTCCTCCTTGGTTTTGAGCTCCGGGAAGTACTTCTTGGCCATGGGGCTGGCCAGCAGGAAGGTGGCCAGGCGGTCGCCGCGGAAGTACTCGACTCGCTTGCCGAGCTCCACGGCGTGGCGCGAGGGCATGCCCTTACGTCCGCGCAGCAGGTCCGCCATCTTGCGGACCCCCTTCTCCGTCTCCCAGGCCTTCTCCGCTGTCTGTGCGTGCATCCAAGCAGCAGAAAGAGAGGTAAACGCATCAGTTTCGTCGTCTTGCGGACACGTTTCGAGCGATATCTCCGCTTCCAGAGCAGCTCTGCACGTGGAGAAGGTCGTAAAAGAATACGCAGAGGAAGAGAATGCTTACCGTGGACACGGCGTCCGCCTTGGGGGTGTCTTCGGCGCTCATGCTGCTGTCCTGCTCCAAGTCGTGCTTGATCCAACGCGTGGCCTGTTTGATAATGGAGGACCGTCAACTTCTCGGGCCCCCCTAAACAGCAACCGTCTATTCGTACTTCGTCACAACCCCTCAATCAGCAACGAGTGACGTGTCGTGCAATGTTGGTGTGTCTACACAACGTAGCGAAACCATTTATGCGTGTACGCGGACCCCTCGACCGTTGCATACCCGCCCTGCCACACAGGTGCCACATAACTGCTTCAACCCCTCCAAAGATGAGCGTCTCCGGCATCGTGCGTCCGCGCTTCGTGTACTCGGGGGCGGGCTCCACGCTGCAGTTCCCGCTGGACCACTCGACCGCGCACGCGTCCGAGCCGCCGGCCGACGTGTCGGCGCTGGAGGGGCGTCTGCAGGACGCGTACTTCGTGGCACCGGCCTCGCACATCGGCCGCGTGGTCACGGGCGTCGTGTTCGTGGCCGAGCAGAGCCGCGTGAGCCGCGCGTTTGCCGCGGGCTCCGGCGCCACCGACCGCTTCGGCCTCACGACCATCTCGTTCGCCGACAAGCTGGCGGAGCAGGGCTACAAGGTGCTGGTGTTGGATCTTTTCCAGGAGGGCAAGGCGGACAGCGCCGCGCAGGAGCACGTGGCCATCGTGCAGCAGGCCGCGCTCTACCTCAAGCAGAAGCATGACACCCAGCGCGTGGGGCTGTGCGGAGTGGGGGCGGGCGCAGACCTCGCGGTCAAGGTGGCCATGGAGCGGTCCGCCGCGATGGACTGCGTCGTCGCCATGTGTCCCAAGGGTCTCGTGCCCTGGAAACCCATTGGAGAAGGTGACGGTGCAGACACAGCAGAGCCGCCGATTATCCCACTGCTGGTGCAGCTCGGCGACAAATCGCCCTACGCTGCATCCGAAGTTGTACGTTGGCGCTTTAGTAATGAGATTCAGGGAGTCTGGCAACTTTGTGGCTAATGATTCGATGTGGTCGGTGTCTATTGCTGCAGTACCAGACGCTGCTGAGCTCTTGTGCGGCTAACCCGCGGGCTGCGGCAGCGCTGAAGGCGTCGCTGTTCGTGAACCAGCAAAGCGGCTTCGCGTTCTCCAACATCACGGATGAAGACGCGGCTACGCAGGCAATAGCGGAGATTCTGGACTGGCTTGTGCAGCACCTGCATCGCTTCCAGGTGGCTGCGGTTACTAGCGATACCGACCCGTGGTGGCCCCAGGGTCGCAACGGCCCTTTCTGCAACGTGGGTCTGCGCACATGGCAGGAATCGCGTGCGTCTTGGCTTACGGCCACACAAACGCGGTGCGTAGCGGACGGTTGGACAAGAGTTTGGTGTGTTACCCGCACTGATTGTGCTGCTTGATGTTGCTTGTTGTAGTCCGCCGCGGCCACCCCCAGTACCTGCTCATTTGCTGTTCGACGGATTGTCATCTGTGCGCCGGACTTTCGACCTGCCGCAACGTATGCGCCTCGGTGATGTCATTGAACTATTCGCCGAGATCTGGGATGTGCAACAATAGCCGCTGAGTTCCCAGTGAATCTACGAAGCCACGACCAGTTATCTCGACAGCTTGTCAATCCACACGTATCAGTAGCTAACTTCCATCTCTCCATCTTCATGCGCTCTTATGCTAGCTCACTTTCTCTGTCAATATGGAGTCAACGAGTCCAGTGTAGCAGACTGAAGAATGCCAGCGCTTTCTTTAGAGGGAGCGTCAGGTAAGAAAGGTATCGGGTACGCGTTCACTGCCATTTTCATCATCCACATGTTCACTATAACACTATAAATAAGTGGAGGCATGGCGTCCGAAAGTGGCGTCTGGACGGACGTGTCGTTTCCTCCCAAGTATAGCAGCTCGCCGAGTGACAGGAGCAATTAGGAAGCACCTCGGGGTGTCTTGACCCCACTAGACTGCTGCCAAGGAATCGAGTTGGCGTGACGCACTGCACCGATGAGTGGCAGGGAGCAAGAAGAGGCGGGGGGGNGGGGGGGGGGGGGGCCTGAAACATCGTCACCTGGTGGAAAGCTGCTTGGCGATGATGCCGGCCTTGAGGCCACCTCACTGGAGGCGCTGGAAAGCGATTTCCAGGAGGTGCTAGCAGAGCTGGAAGGTGATAAAAGTTTGGAGCGCTTTCGTCTCGAGTACGAGAAACTGCACCGAGCGCTGAAGAAGTCCAATGGTCAAGAAAAGAAGCTCATCAAGAAGTGCCGTGAACTGAATGCTGAGATCATCAACAATGCTGCCAAGGTACAGACGGCGCTCAAGCTCTCTCAGGAGGACCAGGCCAGCATTTCCTCCTTGAAGAAAGAAATGGAGAAGGCTTGGAAAATGGTGGATGCATCTCACGAGAAAGAGCTGCGAGCCAAAGAAACCATTCAGCAGCTCAAGGACGAGATTGTCAATCTTGGTCGGCTTGTGGAGCAAGGCACTGGGCTGAGCGCTGGCCAAGAGAGCATGTTGAAGGAGGTGATGCGGGCCAAGGAGGAAATGATGCGCGCTAACGAGGAGCACGAGACCAATGCCAAGAAGGACCACGAGCGGATACAAGAGCTGCACCGCCGTCTGGGAGATATGGACACTCTCACTGCCTCTCAAAAGAGCGATATCCAAACTCTCAAAGACCAACTCGCCATGAAGGCTGCGGAGCAGGAACGCGAACTGCGACGCAAGGAACGGCTGGATAAGGAGATCAAAGATGTGAAGAGTAAGCTTGAAAAGAAAACCACCGAACAAGCCCAAGGTGCGACGGAGCTTACCCGCTTCCAGACGCAAGTTGGAGCACTTGAGAAGCAACTTGCTGAGGCTCGTGGCACGATGGACAAATATGTGCGAGACTACGAGACGCTTTTCGGGCGTACCCAGAAACTCACGGACCTGCTCAATGAGCAGAGTGACAAGACTATGCAGCTTGAGGTGGAGCGACGCAACTTGGAGAACGAGCTCAAGGCCCGACAGGATGAAATTCATCGAGTGAAGCTCGAGAAGGGCACTGTGGAGCGCAAGCTAGACAAGGAAAAGCGACTTCTGCAACAGCTCGAAGAGAAGATTGAGGGAGAACACACTGCAAAGCTTGTGCTGCAAACCCAAATCAAGAGCATGCAGCACGACCTTGATCTGGACAAAATTAACGAGGACCACGCACGTAGCGAGTTGGAGGCGTTGGAGCGCGAGAAATCTATGCAAACCAAGCAGACGTTGAAGGCGGAAGGCAAAGTTCGTCGTGCACAGGACGAGATCAAGACTAATGAGCGCGTAGCCAAGAACCTGGAACAAGAGCTAGCAGGTTTCAAGCTTGAAGCCTCGAAGCAGCGTAAGCTCATCTATCAACTTGAGAAGGAGCGGGAGAAGTATGGCATGGAGGCCGCGGAGCAACGTAAGCTGTACTTACAAGCTGAAGAGGAGGCAAAGCTGAAGGAAATGCGTAACCACGACTTGCAGAAGAAGGTGCACGAGGGCGAAACGAAGCTGAAGCAGCAACAACAGCTTTACGAAGCCGTCCGCAGCGAGCGCAACCTTTACAGCAAGAATCTCATCGAGTCGCAGGATGAGATCGCGGAGATGAAGCGCAAGTTTAAGATTCTTACTCACCAGATCGAGCAGCTCAAGGAAGAGGTCGCTGCCAAAGATGTTGCTCTCGTGAAGGAGCACTTTGATCATCAGAAGGTGGAGAAGCAAAAGGAACAGCACAAGAGCGAGCTTGCTCGCTTACGAGCACTCCTGGCTGCAAACGAAGAAACGATCAACAACCAAGACGCTGAGGTGCGCAAGCTTAGCACCCTTATTCGACGGATGGATGACGAAGCTCTGGAGCAGCGTAAAGAGTACGACCAGGTCATCAATGAGCGCGACATTCTCGGAACACAACTTATCCGACGCAACGATGAGCTTGCACTTCTGTACGAAAAACTCAAGATCCAGCAGTCCACCCTGAGCAAGGGCGAAGCTCAGTACCAGGAGCGTTTGCAGGACATTCGTGTGCTAAAGCTGAAGGTGACAGACCTCAAGCGCGAGCTGTACATTGCCAAGCATCAAGTGGGCCAAGCTGACGAGCTGAAGCGTGAAGTTTATCATCTTCAGCGGGAGCTGCTCCAGGAAAAGACAAAGGTGAAGGCATTGTCGGAGGAGCTGGAGAACCCCATGAATGTGCATCGGTGGCGCAAGCTTGAAGGAAGTGACCCAGCGACGTACGAGTTGCTACAAAAGATTCAGACGCTACAAAAGCGGCTCATTCAGAAGACCGAGGAGGTCGTGGAGAAGGAACTAGTGAACCAAGAGAAGGAAAAGCTGTATCAAGAGCTGAAGGCGATTCTGGCAAGACAACCAGGCCCTGAAGTTGCAGAGCAGTTGAGTTGGTACCAACAAGTCGTTCGAGAGAAGGAGAAGCAGCTCAAGAGTTTGCTCAGTGAACAGAATATGTTCCAAGCCAAGGAACACGAGCTGAAGTTCGAGATCGAGCGTCTAGCTCGTGAACTACACGATTTCAAGCGCAAATACTACAAGAAGAAGCTAGAGGCGAAGATGAAGGACAAGCAGCCTGTTGTACTAGCCTCGCGCAACCAGCAGCAGACCCAACTGCCCAACATCCCGAATAACAATGGCAGCAAAGCTAGTCGACCGAGCCCTGCCGAGCAACAGCGGCAGCTAGCAATCGCAGCAGCAAACCGCTTTGTAGGCGGTGGCTTTAGTCTCAACCAATAGTGCATTCATATAAGCATTCAACCGACTCCCGTGCTCTTCGTCCATCGCATTCTCCAACGCAAGAGCTAAATGAACGTTTATTGTGGTCACGAAGTTTCTTCGCTCCGTTCTACAGTTCATCCTTTTCGTCGACAACGGGCTCATCGGCATCCTTAGCAGCCTCAGCATCGTCGGACTGCGAAGTTTCAACTTCTTCAGACTCGTCCAGGTCTTCAGCTTCCTCTTCCTCGTCTACTTCCTCTTCCTCCACAGGAACCTCGATCTCCGGCTCCAGCTCCAGACTGTCGATGCCCATACTGCTCTTCATGATGCGGTGCACGCGAGTCGAGAAGTGGTTGGTGTCAGACATGTCGAAACCCGAGTTGATAAGCGCCGTATCGTACAGGAGCCAGGCAAGGTCCTTGGTCTCCCCCTTTTCCGGGTCGCTCACCATCAGTTCATTCAGCTTAGAGACAATCGGGTGGCGAGGGTTCAGCTCCATGATAGCAGATCCGGTGCCGTGCATCTGGGAGTCCTTCTCACCACTGGCAAAGGTCTGCGCCTTCATGATGCGCTGCATGTTGGCCGAGTAGCCCCACTGGGAGGTCACCATGACGGCAGGCGAGTCCACCACGCGCTGGGACATGGTCACACGCGAGATCTTGTCTCCGTAAAGCGTCTTGAGCGCCGTCGTGAGCGCCACGAACTTGTCCGCGTACAGCTGCTCGCGCTTCTGTGTGAGCGACTCGTCCTCATCGCCGAACTTGATGCCTTCCTTGGTAATGGACACCAGCTTCTTGCCATCGAACTCCGAAATGTGCGACACCATGTATTCGTCCAGGGCATCCACAAAGTAAAGCACCTCAAGGCCCTTGGCACGCATCTTCTCCATGAAGGGGGACTTCTCGCAGGCATCAGCGTTCTCGGCAGCGATGTAGTAAATGGAGTCTTGCCAGTCTTTCATGCGGTCCACGTACTGCTCCAGCGAGGTCCACTTGCCATCGCTCTCGCTCGTCACGAAGCGCAGCAACTTCACCAGCTTACCGCGGTTGGCAGCGTCGTCCATGACGCCAAGCTTGATGTTCTTGCCGAACTGCTCCCAGAACTTGTTGTACGCAGCATTTACGCCCTCCTCGTCCTCTCCCTGCTCATCGTCCCCCTCAGTAGCCTCCTCAGTCTCCTTCTTGGCGTCAGACTCAGCATCGGTCGAGGAGTCCACCACCTCATCGTCCTCCTCGTCGTCTTCGTCGTCGTCGTCTTCATCATTTTCAGATAGTTTGCGCAGCATTTCCAGAACCTTGCGGACAAGCTTCTTGCGGATGACACGCAGGATTTTGTTCTCCTGTAGCGTTTCACGCGAGACATTGATCGGCAGGTCGTCCGAGTCCACGACACCAGCGATGAAGTTCAGGTAGCGCGGCAGGAACTCATCGAAGTCGTCCGTGATGAGCACCTTACGCACGTACAGCTTGATGTCGGCCTTCTTGTTCTCGAAACGCGTGTACAGGTCGCGAGGAGCCTGGCCAGGTACGTACAGGATCGACTTGAACTCGATCTCGCCCTCGGCCTGGAAGTGGATCCACGTCAGTGGGTCCGTCATGTCCGTCTTCTGCACCGAGTGGTAGAAACTCTCGTACTCCTCGTCGCTGATGTCGTCCTTGGAGCGGGTCCAAATGGCCTTGACCTCGTTCACGCGCTCCCAGTTCCACACCGTGCGGGTCTCCGTGCGAGTCTTGGGGGCCTGTGTCACCTCATCTTCCTCCACAGCCTCGAGCTCTTCGTCCTCCTCCTCACTGGTCTTCTCAGCATCCTTTTCGTCGTCTTCGGCGGCCTCCTCGACATCCGCAGGCTCCTCCTCCACCTCGTACGTCTCCGTGGAGCTCCCGTTCACGTAGATGGGGAACGTGATGAACTCGCTGTAATGTCCAACGAGGCTCTTGAGCTTGTCCTGGTCCTGGAACTCGGTGGCGTCCGGCTTGAGGAACAGCGTGATCTCGGTTCCGCGGCCGAGCGTGTCGCCGCGCGGGTCCTTGGCGATCGTGAAGGAGGCGTTGGCGTCCGACTCCCAGATGTACTGGTCGTCGTCGTTGTTCTTGCTCACGACGCGCACGCGGTCAGCGACGAGGTAGACGGAGTAGAAGCCGACGCCGAACTGGCCGATGAGGCTGCTGTCGTCGGAGTCGGCCTGCATGGCCTCGACGAAGTTGGCGGTGCCGGACTTGGCGACCGTGCCGAGGTTGTTGACGAGGTCGTCCTTGGTCATGCCGACGCCCGTGTCGCGGATCGTGAGCGTGTGCGCGTCCTTGTCGAAGCTGATGCGGATCTCCAAGTCGCGCAGCTTGCCCAGCAGCTCGCTGTTGGACAGCGCCAGGAAGCGAATCTTGTCCAGCGCGTCCGAGGCGTTGGAGATGAGCTCGCGCAGGAAGATCTCCTTGGTGCGGTACAGCGAGTTGATGAGGATGTCCATGAGGCGCGAGACCTCGGCCTGGAACGCGAACGTCTCGCCGCCGGCCAGCGGCTCGTCGTTCAGGCCGTCCACCAGCAGACTCGGCGTGCTTCTTCTGTCCATGCACCGATACACACAAAATAAACGTTAGGCGATGGCAAAAGGCGATGGGTCAGCGAGGACGGACGGATGACGCACCCCAGCACGTCGTCCGAGCCTGTGGACACTTCGGCACGGGCGCTGCCCGGGGACAGCGCGCTGTAGCACAGGGCCACGGTCACGAGCAGCAGCAGGAGCGACGAGCGGCGGCCTGTCTTCATGGCTGGCGGGGCAGTCGGGCGAGGGCTTGGATCTTGTGGGCGAAAGTGAAAGTGAGCTGCTCGGCCCGATCCGATGGGGTCGGTCGTCGGTCGGCTGGACGCTATGAAATGCATGAACAGCCGCTCGGCACGATCTTTCCACGGATTTTAAATCGCTACGTATTATCTAATTGCCGATCATTTATGTAAACCGCTATGAATAACCAGGACGAGTACACGTGGTCCACGTGGAGCGAGCTTCTAGAAACCCCGGGAAAGAGATAAACTGGGGAGGTATCGGGATACAAGGGGAAGAGCGCGCGATTGGCCCAAAACCCCACATGTAACCGACATCCGAGCATACCGGTCGACGACGATGAAGGCGGCAGCGGTGGCGTTCGTGGCGGCGACCTTGCTCCCTGCTGCTCTCGGATGGACCGACAGGTGATGCGGCTGCAGATTGTACAACGGTTGTGGAGAATTGTCGCGGCGCTGACGCTGTAAATTTCTTTGTCGCCTGCTGCGCGAGCCAGGTGGGACCACTCCAAGCGCTTCAACGCCGCTGGCCACGCGCAGCTCGACTGCGACGGCGAGAGCCAGCTTGCGTCGTGCTGCAGTGAGTACCCGCTACTGCGTTTCTTCAGTACTGATGGGTGGTGGAGCTGATGATGAACTGCGTTGCTCTTGCCTTTAACCCGTAGTCTGCAAGTCGATCGTGTTTGAGATCGAGACGCAGCTGAACAGCACGCAGGTCAAACTAGGAGAGTTTAACCTTGCCTTGCGGATTGCCGCAGATTCACTCTAATGCGGCGGTGAGGTATGCCGTACCCGTGGCAGAATGACCACGACTTGGACGTTGTCTTCCGCATCAGCGAGGAAAAGAAGCAGGTCAAGTACTCGCGCAGCGAGGTGCGTTTTTGTTAGTGTCGTTTCTGCATGCCTCTATTATCATACGTAGTAGTTTTTGGTGTCATATTGTTGATGCTACATGTACTTCGGTGCCGTTGGGTTCATTCATGGTAGGCTCGCATCCTCGAGGTGCTGGATGACGTGTGCGAGCAAGTCCCGCTCGAACTGCCTGGCAGCAACCAAAAGGCTAAGAGAATGCTCAGTGCTGTAGTACGTACTTCGTATCACGCATGTCATTCGTAACACCTTCATTTTTGCTGCAGTGTCTAATCAATATGTTGCTCGTTCACGACTGCAGTGCAGCGACTTTGTCGGTGAGTACGAGGACGAGCTCACGCGCACATTCTTCAACGATTTTTCTCCGGCTAAGGAGCGGATGTGTGGTGGCATGTTGCAAGGTAAGCTTGACTGCATTCAAATCTGTTGAGGCCAAAGTATTTTAATGTGCCTTGCCTTGCTGCAGTTTGCCCGCAAGCTGGCAAAACGGCAAAACACGACGATCTTTAGGAAGTACCAGCGGCTGTCGCGTCGAGGAATTTAGCGGCAGTTAGCCGATATTGTTAAGCGTGTGCAACTTTGTGCTGCTACTACTACTACAGCAGTAGTACTACAGTAGTATACCTATAGTAGTATAACATTGTTGAGAGCTTAAGGGCACTACTAGATAATGCTACACAAGTATCGTTCATGTCACTGCCCCAGAGTGATGCATTTAGCCCAGTGCCTCCTTGGCCGAATCCTCGTCCTCATCCTCGCCCCAGCACGCGGGCTTGCCCTTCCGCCACCGCTCCTCCAGCTTCTCCATCGTGCACTTAAACACAGGCTTGTGGATCTTGCGGTTCACAATGTTGTGCTGCTCGCACAGCCACATGGAGAAGGTCGTGCGCGACTCCACACTGCAAAGTGCAACAATGTCAGGCACCAGATCAAGCGGGGAAGTCCTGTATAAATCGCCGCACAACTCACCGTGGCGGAGATTTGGCGATCTCCTTCTGGAAATCGTCGGCGCAGTGCACGCACGGGTACATGAGCGCCAACGCTTCGACGAACGTCTTGGCCTTGGACTGGTACTCGGGCGACGGCTTGTCCGGGTAGTAAATGCCCATCGAATGCAGCTGTAGACCAGGCCAAAGCAGTCAGATTATTAGAACTCGATCGCTGGTATCGCTGGTATCGCTAGAAACGCGCACGCACCAGCCCCCAAGTGGCATTGCCCAGCTCCTGGCGATTCAGCGGGCAGTCGGCGGCTGCCTTGGGCTGCGCGGCCGCCTTCCTGGCCTTCTTGCCCACGGAGCTCTTGAAGAAGTCCATCTTGTCGGCGCACGCTGGCTCCACGCAGTTCGGGTCGCTCTTGGTCGCCACCATCGCGCAGCCAGACAACAAAGGCAAATGAGAGGCACAACACATTGTGTCGGTTTTACGTTGCTGATGCGCAACTTATGCGTAACGTAAAACCTTCAACTTCAGAAACGACTCACGTCGCTTGGCTCACTTGCTATTCGCAGCAGGATGGCGAGGTCGCCGACACGTTCCCCGCCCAAGTCCCCGCAGAATAGAGCGTTCAATGCCTTGTACGTGGTGCGTGCTGATAGTTGTCGGAGCGACGAGCCCCTGCTGACGCTCGCTGTCGTTGCAGCATCAACTCGAACGTGACGACAGTGAATTCCCGGGAAGGCACGCAGCTCGCTGAAGCCACGCCCCAATTGGATCTCCCGCAGCGGATTGACGCCCCTGAGAGCGTACGTTACTGCAAATTTGTGCCGATAGTCGAGGTGAGGGTTCATTCAAAGGCTCACGTTTCCTTCACGCGCACCAGATCAAAACTCCGGAGAGAGATTTCCCTCCCACGAGAGAGGAACGCATCCAAAAGACCGTGTTCTCACCCCATGCAACGGCACTGCGCAAGCTCAAGACACAGATCCGCCTGTCGTTTGACAACGGGGCAGAGGTGGAGGCTAAGCTAAGCTGCTGTACGTCGCAGAAGCTGAAAGAGCGCGGCAGGGCAGTGTCGTCCAAGCTCATCAAGGAATACTCCATGCTAGCGGAATCCAGCAAGCGGGCGGGGCGGCACGATGCCGAGTGCACTGCCTACTTGTGGTAAGTGTACTGGCTGCTTGAGCCAACTAATTACCTTTGGTTGTGGTTTCACTAGTTTCTCCGTGCGTACGTGCCTCAGCCTCGGAATCCTTTACGACAACGTCCAAGACTACTCCAAGGCCATCGATTGCTACCTTCTCGTACTTTCAATTAGCGAGAGCACGCAGAACAAACTATTCGTGGGACTGGCCGCCAACTGCATCGGTGTCAACTACCAGCTTCTGTCCTCCTCCACGAAAGACTACAGCTACACTGGTAAATTCGTGGATCCGCAGAATCGTAGTTTGCAGAATGCCATCGTGTACCACCAGAAGCACGTAGAGGTTGCTGATGAAGCCGGCAAATTCGTAGCGCACCTGAATCTAGGGCTCACGCTCGGTTCCCTTGACCGACCGAATGAAGCTGCTCAATACTATCAAGAGGCACTTCGTCTTGCTATCCAGTTGAATAGCGCCTACGGTCAGAGTCTTGCTGTCGGCAACTTGGGGATGCTGGCTAGCCGCCAAAACGACGTAGACACAGCAGTCGCATGCATGAATCAGCACCTACAGCTCATCCAGTCAGTCAATGATCGCCCAGCGGAGACGTTCGCATGGATTCAGCTCGGCCACCTTGCAAGCCGGCGTGCAGAATACGAGAAAGCGGAGCGAGCATTCGACCAGGCGCACCGGCTAGCTCAAGAACTGGGCGATGTCGGCACCGTGAAGCAGTGCAGCTGCTACTTGGGAGTGGCCCGGGCGCGTCTTCAAATGCAGGGGTATGTGCAACAGCTCACAACGTCAATACTGCCGCAAACAGCGAGCTGAGGTGGAAGTCCGCTTCGAAATAGCTGCCTTGTGATAATCCCGACTACGCGGGTGATATAGTTTTTTCTTCTTCTGCCGTTGTTGATGGTGTTGCGACTATTCCTGCTTGCTGCTCTTGGCGCGATACGCTCAAACGTTCAAGACAAAGCTAACCTTTCATCTCGATCATTTTGATGACACCGTCGCGATTGGAGTTCTTGTCACTTGAAGCCTTATCACCCACGTAGGCCAGCACGTTTTTGCTCGGGTGCCAACTCAGATACTGTAGGTTGTTCTGAAGCTGCAGGTTAACGACCTTCTCACCGCTTTCTACGTCCACCACGACCAAATTGGGGTCGTCCATGCCAATCGCTATATACTTGCCGTCGTGACTGAAGCGTACAAATCGAATGCTTGATCTGCAAACAACAGGTACACATAATTTCGGGATCAGTTCGATCTTCCATCGATGAACCTGGACAGCCGACTAGGATAATGCAGCTACGTACGTAGTGACCACAAAAGTCTTGACACAGTAAAGTTCCTCTAAGTCCCAGACACTCACCAGCGAATCCAGACCGCCCAAAGCCAAGTACCTGTGTGGATACAACAAAAAACAACGTTACATGTAACACACGCGTACCACCACTCGTGAATGCTATCTGCATCGCACGCAATCCTTACCTTCCGGACGGGTGAAAGTCCAGACAGACACAGCTTCCGGCGTGTGCCATAACCTGTGAACACCACGAGCCAATATCAACATTGTAAGTCTCAACAAAGCACGGTCTCGTCCACGCTGCATCTGCGCCAATCTCACCTTGTGCGCACTCTCCAGGTTGGGGTTGCCCTTCTTCTCCGCAACTACTCGCATGATTTCGAAGGTGCCGAACCCGGCCGCATGACCTGCCGCTACGAAGAGGGAGCCGCTCTTGCTGAACTGCATTTCGTAGGACTCGAAGGGATTAACCACGCGCCGCACCACGCGCGCCTTGCGCGTGTCGATGAGCGTAATGCAGTCTACGTTGCCCACCACGACGTACTTGGCGTCGTAGCTGTAGGCGATGTTGACGGCGTCGCTGGGCAGCGAGACGCTGTTGACAATGCGGCCGGTCTTGGCGTCCCAGAAGCGCACCGTCTTGTCGGCGCCCGTGCTGGCAAGGCGGTGCGGCATCGTAGGATCCCAGGCCAGCGACAGGATCGAGTCCGAGTGGCCACGCAGATCCACCAGCTCCCGCTCCTGCTAGGCAATAAACGAGGGCATGTGTTAGCAAATAGCAGGAGATACAGTACGCAGGTTGGGCGGATTGACGGCGTGCGTACGGTGACGGGGTCCCAGATGCGGATGCTGCGGTCGTTGGAGCCCGAGGCCAGCATGGAGCCGTCGCGGTTGAAGCCCAGCGCATAGACCTTGCGCGAGTGGCCGCCCAGCTCCGGCAGCTGCACGTAGGCCGCCGCCTTGCCGCGCGCCATGCTCTCGCCGCGCAGTGCCATCATGATCGTCGTCTGCTCGGTGGTGCTCCGGTAAATGAGGTGAACGTGGTGTGGCACATATCGACTTTCGATTCCAAGTCGCCCACTCCGACACTACGCTGCGAATGACTAGTCGACCTGGCCGAGGCGGAGACGTGCCCATTCTGGAGGCCGACCGCTTAGGGCGCACGTCCTCCGTCTCAGTGGACGCCCATGGCGGGCAGTTCGACGCGGCGTCTAGCCCTCCCCACAGGCGTAATGTCATGCTTCGAGACGCCGCCGCCGTCGGCTATTCGGACCGCCTCATGCACGTGTACCGACAGAAGGACCGCGTTCTAGCCACGGCCGAAGGGCGTGAGGAGGAGCTGCACGCCTACAGTCAGGCGTCCGGCCAGTGGCGCTTCTACCGAACGCTGTGCCAAGTGCGCTTCGGCTACCTGTCGTTTCTGGTGGTTATGATGGTGCTCATGTTCTCGTTCACGCTGCTGATGGAGATTTTCTTCGCCATTTTCCTGCCCAGCGCCAAATACGACGAGTACTACACCGTGCGAGCCGTGATCTCGTTGGTGCTGCTGCCGGTGGTGCTCTTCTTCCTGTCCTATATCTTCGAGGAGGCCTCGAGGCTCTTTGTGGATGCACTCAACAAGTCGGACGGCTCGCTGCCAAACTTCCGACTGGCGCTGGCGGTTGTGATCCACTACCTCCGTCATCGGACGGAACTGGTGGAGCCGGAGGAATCGGAGGACCGAGCTCTTGAAGAGATCGAGACGCAAGGAGGCGCCGAGCTGCGGAGAAGTCGGACGAGTGCAGTTCCTGGCGGAAAACTACGCCCGAGAGGATCGTTGCTGCTGACTGCAAAAGACGACCCGTTCTTGGATGACGACAAGGAGGAAGAGGACGAAGCCTGGCAACGCAAGGAAGCAGCTGTGGAGAAGCAAAAGGATGCGGCGGAGGTGACGGAAGCTCGTGTAGGCGAAGGCCCACAGAAAAGGACAGCTAAGGACCGATGGAAACGCATACAGGCTGCTGTGAAGACCACTTTGCTTATCAAGAAGGTGCAGGACGAAGGCCCAACTATCGATCTGTCTACCTTTCTCGTTGTGGATATTGTGTGCCCTGTGGTTTTCGAGGTCTTGACGGCAGCTTCAATGGTGATCAAGTTCGTGACAAGTTGGTCAATGTCGGATGCATTTTTGGCCTACGTGCAGATGGGATTCTGGTGTGTCGGCGGGTACCTGGTGGTCTGGATGATAGCGCATTTTTGGAGCAGCCGTAATGGAAAAATGCGCGTCATTGTGAGCAACTATCGTCGCCGTAGGCGCATAATGCACCGAGCGGTTAGCGCTCTTGAACGGAAAAAGCGTGCGGAGCACCTGTGGCTGCTGGATGTTGGTTTTCGCTTCGTCCATCACGCCGGAGTCGCGCTACATCCTACGCGTTGGTTCTGTTTCATCAAATCAAAGAAGGACAATAAGAAACGGGGCAAGACGCCTGTTGATGAGGTTACTATTCCGATTGCAACAGCTGGAGGGCCTGATCAAGTATCAACTACTGCTGCGAATACTGGGGTTGAAGCAGGACGATCTCACGCTGCATCTGTGTACGTCTCGCGTCTCCAGCAGATGCAGGAGTTCCGAGCGTGGGTACGCTCGCGTAACCCGTGGCACACCTTGTCTCTGAACATCCGTGCCGTAATTTTGCTGGTCCTCGTGATCGCCTCTGCTTTGCTATCGTTGGAAACCTTCCTAATCGGCTGGCCCATCATGGGTATGTGCCTCATTGCTCTGAGCACCGTCGTCCAAAGGCGATTTCCTCAGATCTTCGGCCGCGCGTTCAGGAAGTTCATTTCAGCTTTCGTGGTCGTATCGCTCATATTCTTTTCGTCTTCGTTTATTATCGGCACGTTCGTATCTGGTGGTGCCTTTAAGCTGGGAGCGTTTGACAACTCTACTGAGCTGGTGTCAAGCGAGCTCAAAACTACCCACGGTGTTTCATCTTCAATCATCGTTAACGGGAAGGTGATCAACTTCGATGACACGTCTGAGTACGCGGCTTGCAGCATCAGCTACCGAGGGCTCTCGGTACTGGATTTGGCGTTGATGGCCGATGCCGCGTACGGCACCACCACCGATATCCAGAAGTCTGCGCTTGAAAATCGCTTCAATGGAACCGAGTTAGAGGACTGGAAATACGTGGCACGCAACAACGAGAGCACGGACGGGCAAACTTGGATGGAGATCTACTTCCCGACAGTGAATATGACGGTCATCGCGGTGCGTGGTACAGCCTCTGCGACGGATGCTCTCGAGGATATGCACTTTTGGTTCGGTATATGCATCATGCAGGTAGTGAATACGTTCATACCTTTTCTGAAGCAGTTGCCTCGCGCTTTCGTCGTGAACATGCTGTCCATGCGTCTGATCGCGAGCGTCATGCCGTCGCCTGTGTATACAGACGTGTTAAATCACGCCGTAGATACTCGGGCTCGCGTCGGGAGCAACCTTGTGATCACGGGGCACAGTCTGGGTGGATCTATTGCGGCCATGATCGGGGCCAAGACCAAGACGAGTGCTGTGTCCTTTTCAGGGCCGGGGTTACTCTACTCGTTGGGGCGCTTCGACATCACCTCTCAAGACGTCCGCGACTACGTATTGACTATGAAACCAAGGAAGGATATCGTTCCACAGGTGGACGAGCTTGGCGGTTTGGTGCAGGAGATTCGTTGCAAGAAATCATCCCCTATGGGCTGCCACGCCACGAGCACTCACCTGTGTGAACTGTATTTTTCCTGCGGTGACCCGCGACAGCGCAACTGGTCCACAAACCAGCAGTGCATCGCGTACAACGCGCTTGCGTCAGATGACGACGACAACGAGTAGTTGCCAATAGAGCAACGTACAAATGAGGCCTGTGTCGATCAGCAGGAGGGCAGCAGTGTGGTTAAGGTTGAAATGTTTAAGCTGGATAAAAAATACGACGATTGTCGAAAATGAAGCAGCACTGTCAACTAAATCCATCGCCATTCATTGCTGTACGGCTCAGCAACCCCTCCAAACAGTGAGCTCGTGCCAATAGCCGCGTACAACTCTCGTAGCGACAACTTAGCCGTTGCCAGCAGCCGAGACGCGAGGCACGTCGTGGTGTTCTGTGAGGCTGCCGAGGTGCTGGTTGAGCTCTTCGATGCGCTCTCTGTACGTCTTGGACGCCAGCTTCTCGATCTCCTCTTGCTCCTGGCAAATAGTAACAGAACACACACAACCACGTTAGCCACTACTGAGCAAGTGATGCCTAGATACCAGTCAGCCGTTCGCACCCTCTTCTTCTGGTGATGGACGTGTCGACGCTGTGCGGGGGTCATGTCGTCCGTGTCCGCCTCCAGGTCCTGGATCTTCTCCTGCTCGTGGCGCTTCTCCTCCATGTCCTCGCGACGCTTGGACGTCTTCTTCTTGTGCTTCTTGTGCTTGGACGCCACCTTGAGCTTGCCGCCGTTCTTGAGCTTGAGCTTGCCTCGTTTCACGTTCTCCATCGTGACTGGGCTAAAAGTACCGTAAACGAGTCGCTTCGAGAAAGTGGTGTGGTACACCTCACGTTACATTGCTATGGCATTTTACCGGCAACACGAATGGAGACGGACGACACGCCTCCGCCACCGGCCCCAGCGCCGGTCGATGCGGCATCACCAGCAGCTGATGCACCTCCGCATTACAAGCGACACAACCCGTGGCCTAAGGGCTTCAACCTCAAGGCTTACCGCGCTATGAAGCGGGGAAAGGAGCGCAAGGCCTACCTATTGCGCTTCGGAAAGAGACTCGGCCTTCAGACGCCAGAAAACACGTCGCCGACGCCCACACCAGTACACGGCGTGATGGCACTGAACAAAGAGGGTGGGTGGGCTGCGAATCTTATTGGCGGGCCCAAGGGAATGAGCCGGAACGAATGTTTCGCCAAGCAGCCGGGCAATGAGCGCCAGGAGTTCATGGGCAACTACAGGAGGATGCGTAGGGAGGTCGAGCCACAGAATCTAGTGCCACAGAACTTCGCCTGGCCCAAGGGCATGAATCAAGAGGAGTTCCTGACCAAGAAACCCGGCAAAGAACGCATGGCGTACTTGGCCAGGTACATCAGGAACAACGACATCGAGCTGGAAGAAACGCCGGCTCAACTACGTGTGCCCATTGGTCGTCAGCCGGAGCCTCGGGCTCATCCTCGCTGCGGATGCTCCAGCTCCGAGGCGTGCGCGGCCTGCAGCAGATGCGTGGAGCTTCACTGTGTCTGCGGATTGACTGGACGTCGGCGGCGTGCTTTGTGTCAGGAGTCAAGAGCTTGTAGCTGCTCACTGACGGACCCTACAGCGCGTTGCAGACTCTGTCATGGTTGTCGACAGCCACAAGGTTTCAGCCACTGTCGTTGTGTCCTGCACCAGCGACTTTTGTGGATAAAGAGACATCCAGCACTTGGAATGGAGTTGATGGAGGAAGAAGAGGAGAAAGCATGCAATTGCTATGTGCTTGCGCATCGACATGGAGGTGCTTCAGCAACTAAGGATAAAGAGACAAAGGCACGGAAAGAAACTGAGCGCGTACGACGGATAAAACGAGCTACAGGGTTCCCATCTAGTGACAGCATTTACCGCAGCAACAAGGTTACTGCGTTTCTTGGTGATGAAGGACTGGAGAGTGACTTGGACGATGGCGTGGATAACGGACCAGGTTCGGAAGTGCTCCCACCCAGCACAGAAAGCGTCATCCCGCGGACGATGACTAGGAGGATGCTTGATCCTGAGTACAACCCGGCCTCATACCATCCTTTGTTTCGATCAGAAGGATGCTCCC
This sequence comes from Phytophthora pluvialis, assembly GCA_001314425.1. NCBI lineage: Eukaryota > Oomycota > Peronosporomycetes > Peronosporales > Peronosporaceae > Phytophthora > Phytophthora pluvialis. The sequence continues at coordinate 4,506 of LGTU01000051.1, read as the reverse complement.
TGCTGGAGACTATCGAGCCTCGAGGTGGACGGATCAGCCGAAAGGTGTCTGCTGCGGTAAGTGTTTTATATGTTTGCTTTTGCTGCGAGTGGCCACCAGGTCTTGAAAGGCTTAACTAACATTACATTTCCTGGTGTAACAGTTCAAAAGTGCCGCAATGCAACGTGAAATCTGCCGTGGACTGGAGAACTTTTCGTTTGAACTTGGTACGTATCGTTTTTATTCTAGCCCGTTAAAGCACTGCCAGTATTGCATGCCATCGCGAGGTTTCTTACTTCTTGTTACCTTGGTGTATTGCCTCCTGTTGCCGTTTACAGACCGAAACGCTGCGATGCCACCTGATGTACGTGTACCGCCACACTTTGGGATTGCGAAAGTATTGTCGATTGACGGGTCATTTTGTTTTTATGCGACAGGATCTTGTGGACTTTGTGGTTTATATGGCAAGTATCAAGTCAGCAAACGTTGGGGAGCTCATCGGGACATTTGAAGACTCGGCTGCTGTTGCGGCCAGCATCGTTATTGAGGAGTACATGGCACAGCTCATGGAAGATACTGTGAAGCAGCGATCATTGTGTCCTCCAACAAAAGCAAGTGTTCAAGCATTCACTGGAGAACTTCTTGTGGGTTTCAACTGGCAGCTCTTTGAGCAACAGCATCCTTTTTCACCATCTGAGCCCATGGACAAAATATTATCGCTGGTGGAAAAGGAAGCAACGTTTAAAGACACTTTAGCAGATTTGATTCTGCGAGAGTTTGTATCGACGCAGCCAAAACATTTCGACGTGGGGACTTGTGGCGACGATCTGTCCAGATGGATTCGAAGTGTTATTGACATTCCTCCATTTCTCTTGACCGGCAAAGCAGACTGCTGGTCAGGTACTGGTATGTCTGATACCACCGAAGACCAGACAGGTGAAGCACCAAGTCGTGCAAACGAGAAGCACCAGGGCAATAAAGCGGGGGCTGCGCGCTCATCTCGTCGGATTCGTCTCGCAGTCAAGGCAAACCCCGTACACGGAAATCCTACGTACAAATTACAGTTTGCAACAACGCTAGATGACGGGCTTCACGTGCAGACAGCTGTCGGTGGATTAGACAGCAAGATTAAAGCGAAGGCGACGATCTCACAACTCGCGAAGGTCGTAGAACTCCAGGAGCGAAGAAATCAGCGAACACTAGAGGTTCCACCGGAGGCTCCTAGACCTCCACTGATTCTACGGTCTTCACCACCAGAGGGCCCACCGGAGGCTCCTGGACCTCCACCGATTCTACGGCCTTCACCACCTGAGGACCCGAATGACCCCTACGCCAGTATGTTTAAGCACTTGCGCGGGCATTTTTACGCTTATGCCCAACAGAAGTGGAAGGTGGCCATGGACAAGTATTTGAGCACAACGATTCCTGGATGGCAGACCCCCCAGCAAGAAGCAACTGCAAAGCGTCAGAGCAAAGGGTCACCGCAAAGTAAAAATAAGAAACGGAAAGGTGCTTCTCAATAGCGCCGAGCAGGAGATCAGGAACTTGAATGCCGACCATACATTGACTAAGAAAGCAGGACCGTGTGAGTCGGTGTGCTACAAGAGGCTGAGTGCTTTGCATCGGTCATGAACATGTTGGCATTTTGAACCAGTCAACGAGCTACAAATATACTACGGCCATAGAATTCAGTGAAGGCCAAGTGGAGCTCTGATTCGTCGTAGCAGCAACAAGACACTGGATGTTGAAGTACACATGCAGAAGACCGATGCTGAAACGGACCACGCTGTCCTTCGTGTTATTTTTGCTGAGGTTGGCCAGCGTTCTAAAAACGATGCGGCTGAGTGATAGGAGCGCTATGGATCGTAACTTGCTTAGCCTTACGTTTGGTGCAAGTCAGCGCTGACGAAAGGAGGTGGACTGGAGCGATGAACAAGTACGAAGTGCTCGGGGTGATCGGAGAGGGCGCTTATGGCGTAGTGCTCAAGTGTCACAACAAAGAGACCAACGAAACAGTGGCTATCAAGAAGTTTAAAGAGAACGAAGAGGAGGATCCCATGGTGCGCAAAACGACGCTGCGTGAAGTGAAGATGCTGCGCTTCCTGAAGCACGGTAACATCGTTGCACTGAAGGAGGCTTTCCGCCGAAAAGGTCGACTGTACCTTGTGTTCGAGTATGTTGAGAAGAATTTGCTGGAGGTATTAGAGGACAAGCCCAATGGTGTTGACAGCGAACTCGTGCGCTCATACATTTTTCAGCTGTGCTGTGCAATTCATTACTGCCACACCAACAACGTTGTACACCGCGACATCAAGCCAGAGAATTTGCTTGTGAACACATCCAACGGTGAACACTCACTGCGTCTGTGCGACTTCGGCTTCGCACGATCTCTACCTAGCAACGGGAACCCAGGTGACTTGACAGAGTATGTCGCAACACGATGGTATCGTGCTCCTGAGCTACTACTTGGCGATACCAAGTACTCCAGGTCAGTGGATATCTGGGCGATCGGGTGCATTATGGGCGAGCTAATCGAGGGCCAACCCATGTTTCCAGGGGAAAGTGAAATCGACCAGCTGTACTTGATCCAGAAAATGCTCGGCCCACTTCAGAAACGGCACACGGAGCTGTTTGCAGCCAACCCACGTTTCTCCGGACTAAAGATTCCTGAAGTAAAAGTACCAGAAACACTGTATCGACGATACTGTGGGCGCGTGTCCAAGAAGGCTATTAGCTTCATGGAAGGCACGATTCAGTTATGCCCTGAAGATCGATTTACAAGTGAAGAGTGTCTTAAACACCCTTACTTCGAAGGGCTTTCATATTCCGCTTCGGTCGACCCCGGCTCTACGAGCTGCCCCGCCACAGCCACAGCCCCTGAACTCAAGTCTTTACAATTCAATCTGAGTGAGAAGCAGCAACCAGGGGGATCCATGACAGCGGACGATGACATGGCAACGGGAGCTTCGCGTTGGCCATCCGAGCCGTATGAAACTGCTCGGAGCAAGTGTTGGATGTCAAGTCGCGGAATTGCTAAGGCAGAAGAGAAGAACCCGCCACTCACAAAAGACAAACGTCGATCAGGGAGCAGGCGAGGCCGAAAGGACGAAAGGGGTGGAAGCGGCCACTCAACAAGCAGCAGCAGCTTGAGGAAGGTGACGGACTCGGTGGAAGACATTTCAGGTGTATCCGTGGCTGCAGTGTGGCAACCGAGCGAATGTGCAGCGCCAAAAGATGACGAAGGTGGAGCAATGAGCACTTTGAGCGGGCGTCGCAAGAGCCGCAAGAAAGGTAGCAACCATCTCCCGAAGCCTACGAGTGGTGGAGGCAGCAAGAAGAAGACATCGTACAGTGGCGACTCGGCGTCCTCGACAAATGTCGGTCTACCAGCAGGAGTCGGCATTGCTATGGTCCGGCCAGTATCACGCCAAGTCCTGCTCTCACAGCAAACCTTGCCACGTTACCTGCCTCAGTTAGGTGGTGGTAGTGCCCATGACAACCTGGGCGATTTATCTAGCGCTTCTGTTTCGTGCGGGGCAGCCAGCTACGGCGGAGCAAAGAGCATAGCTGGCGACGACGACGAAGAGAGTGGGTTGGCCAGTGTCTACAACTACCCGGTGTACTCGCGCTCCACGCATCCGAAAAAGACCTCCAAGAAGCTCCGTGAACGCACGTTAGACGGCCAGGAGTTGCTGGAGTTCAACTGAGCAGTACTTGCAGTGTGACCATAGAAACCGTGTCCGAGCAGTAGTTTGTACTTTTGTCAACCAAGCCACTAGACCATATTCCCAATTTTCAGCGAGCCGGAACGAATGTCGGGCCGCACCACTTCTCCAAAGACGCTGCCAACCACGGCAAACCCAACGTGTGTCTTGTCAACACCTTGCCTTCAACCTGTAACATCGTTCTCGGCGGAAGTCCGAGAGCATTTCCATGCAGCCGGCCAAGAAGTTTTAGCGTAGGAAACCCTTTTGCTTCTTCACAAGTCGCAGATTCACCTCCGCCTCTTTTTATGCAATGTCAAGTCAACACCCTTCGATCCCGCCTTGAAGACCGACCGGTCATTTCCGAATTGGCCGAGTCGCGCCTGCCTTCACTCCGCCAGCATGTCCTCTCGACTGATAGCCGAGCGAAAGGGCAGCCCCGTGTCCGCGCGCGAGCTCGCGTTCGTGCTGCACAAGAGCAAGCGCAGCGTAGAGCAGGTGGAGCGCCTGGAGCAGCTGCTGGTGCAGGACCCCGTATTCAACCACGACAAGATGAACTACCTGACCCGCGGCGAGCAGTACAAGCGCGCCCTGCAGATGTCGGCCAGGGTGGAGATCCTGGCGCGCCGCCACCGCCTGAGCGAGGAGGACACGGAGCAGCTGCGCCTCATCTTCCAGGGCACCACGAGCTGCTCGGCGTCCACGACGCTGCACACGCTCATGTTCCTGAAGAACCTGGGACTGCTCTTCACGGACAAGCAGCAGACACGCTGGATGGAGATGGCTAAGCAGTGGCGCATGGTCGGCTGCTACGCCCAAACCG